>JAVQJG010197150.1:0-14452 GCA_036024015.1 Craterocephalus amniculus | reverse complement strand
CCTCCGATATCTCCGGCTACATGATGAACATCAAGAAAGTGTTCCAGAGTGTTAATCAGCATGACGGTGAGTACAAAATGAAGGCACATCATTCTGAGGGCGGAGTATTCCTTTAAGTTGCGAAACAAACTTGTAAAACAAGCTGGCAGGCCCTGCCACTGTAAACAATGAAAATATAACTTTCATGCATACAGTTGTACAGGTGAGGGAAGGCAACGTCGGCAAAATATTTCCACCTAAGAAAATCTCGATTTTCAAGAAATTAAATCCTTATTAATAGCAAATTTGATTTATCGTGTGGCAGGACGGACAGAGGGCCCGGGCGGGGAATCGATCCCACAACCTCCCGGGTGAAAGTCATCCAATCGATAAAATCGATTTATTGCCCAGCCCTACTTTGCAACTGCGTTCATCCTGCTTCTATTTATATTTTACACAATGTGCCAGTTTCTGGGAGGGATTGGATTATTTGCACTGCCAGTTCCGTTCAAATCTGTGCTTAATGTGAATATTTAATCAACTTCTTCAAATAGACAATAGAAAGACATTCGGTTTTGAGCAGATCATATTTACTGTACACTGCAGTGTACACATACATCCCCGGAAAAAAAAAAGTTCTTTAAATTGATGCAAACACAGATTAGCCAATCAAGGAAACCATTTTTTAATATTTGTTTATATCTTTGTTGGCTCTTAGTTTTGCCTCACATCTGGTGGAATGAGAGAAAGACACACACTTACTGCCCTCTACTCTAACTGGGACCAGAGGAAAATATTTGGAGCTGTCCCTCACTGCTTCTGTCAGCTTGTTCTGGGTTCAAAGGTCAGCCCGGACACGGCTGCTGTTTGCTCATTTGACAGCAAGGCTGTCAGCGTTGGTCAGGTACGATGTGTGATGTAACAGTAAGGGCAACATGAACCTGAATTACTGTAAGATATTTGCAAATACTTCCTCCTGAATGAAAAACCATGAATTTATTTCAGGTTACGTGGATCAGAGAGCGCAGCATCAGGCAGGATTCCAGCATCATCAATGATTCACTGTGTGACAGAGGTGGACAAACAAACTGAGTCCGGACTCTTACGGTATCAAGTAGACTATTTGCACATACTCCTCCTGCTTTCAGATTTGATTCATTTACTCTGCACAACATGCCGCAGATTATGGAATGAGAGGAAATGTTTTATCCAGAGCGAGGCAGCGCAATCCATCCCGTAGCTGCTGATGTACTTTATTTCAGCGCGAAACTCCGCGATGACCTGCCAGGATTCGTGTCATCACCACGGTGAAGAGCGCAGCAAGATGTGAGGCTAATAATAAGACCAGTCACATCGTCGTAAAGGACGCTTCCACTTTGTGTAGCCTACCAGTGTGTGAACTTTAGCCTGGGCCCTTTGGCCCTGCTGCATGAACGAGATTATTTTTGCTGGTATGCGACAGAGCGCTGGGTGACTGATGTAGGCTTCGCTGCCTCCGACGCTCCATCCAGGGTGGAAAGAAATTGGTAACGAAACATCAAACATACAAGGATTGTACGGGGCGCCCCTTGAGTTAGTGACAAATTCCTCTAAGTGAAGTTTCTCATAGTTCATTACGAGTTCATTCAATACAAGCAAGGTTCATTTAAGTTTAAATAAACCTGAGAATTAACATAAGAGACAACATTTCTCCTCCAGGCTCGTGGCTCATGATGCCAGTCTGCTTTTAACTTTTCTAACAGGAAATTATGAGACTCGCGGGCTTTTTTAAAACGCCTCAAATGTTCAAGTGAGGTTTGACTTAAAAGACTAAATTCAGTCTGAAGTTAGTTAGGTTATCATAAATGTACTTTATAGTAATTATATGGGAAGTAGCAGATGGCAATAATAATCACCAAAGTAAAAGATTATTGGGAGTTTATTACATTTACATGCAGCTGCCGGCTTGCTTGAACTGTCAATAATCAAGAGCCGTTTCCACTGAGTTTTCACATCCCTGACCTTTACTCTGAGCCTCTACACCTGTTGCCAAATTACAGATGGCTCACAGCCTGTCACCACCTCACTTCCAGATATTTCATACGGTCCCGTAGACCTCCTTGGGCTCTACTCATACCTCACAGATCTTACTTCGGCCCTTTCGCTGTGGAGCCACAGCTGGCGCCAGCTACCTGAGCAGGCATAAAACGTAGTCAGCAGCTGTCACCTTGGCGTCTTTCCGTCACTTCCCCCATAATATGGTCCACAACTGCTTAAAACTGCTACCTAAACAACCTTTTCCATTTCGTACCAAAGAATAATTTCATTCTTCCATAGATAAGGAGAGGATTTATGATATTTATCATCAGTTAAGGCTTCCACATTTCACACGCATGGTTCTGAGTAAAGAGTCAACACCACAGAGAGACCCAACTGGTTGTTTTATTAAAAAGTATAGACACAAGTCAGTCATCAAGGCTAGCCCATCTTCCTTTTGTTTTTCTTTCAATCATCTCAGGTTTTACAGATGGCAGTGATTTCTGTCAGATTGGCTACGTACAAATAAATCAGGGAGAACTCGGGTCTTAATCCATAGCCTTTATTGGAAATTCTTTACATTTGAATCTTCCGTTCCTGCCCAAACCCAGCTTTAGACTATAAATATATATATATAAAAAAAAGGAAGTGTAAAAGAATTTTTGCAGTTCCTCCGAGAATAAAGAAAGCATTTACAGTCGGATCTCGCTTGGAGAAGGGCAGTCAACGTTAGCTTGTTTGCTGAATTGTCGAATGATTAGAAGTGTTTTTTAACAATGGTTAACCATGTAGGGAATAAAGCCAAATTCAAACTATGACAGGACTGGATAAAATACAAAAAAAGAAAAAAAAAAGGTGACCGAAAGGAACTGAGGGAAAAGTTTGATTGATAAGAGCACTAGAAAAAAACAAGTCAACAGCACAGCACGGACAGAAGAGGGCAAACCAACCACTGCCTTATCAGTATACACAAATATATATACATTTATATATATATATATATATATATATATAAATATATATATATGTATATATACACACACACAATGCTGGCAACCTCAACAAAATACATCTTTTTCATCTTGAGAAGCTTTTTTTAAGTGATGTCACGTTCATTATGAAAATGAAAATAGAATTTCCCACCAAACATTTCAAGAAAGGACACCAGCACTGTGATGCTCCGAGTACAAAACACTGAGTTAGATATTACAAAGTCCTGCAGCAGCACTGGGACTGAATCCATCCGAAAATGTTGGGCTGAGAATATTCAAAGTGCAAGAATAGGGCGCCACCAAGTGACCGAACTGGGACATGTACTGGAAAACCTTCAAATTTCTCTCAAGAAGCTGCTTAAACCCACGTTTGCATCGCTGATCTTATCCAACTAAACAACAGAGTTACTATATGCTGGTTATAAATGTACAAGTGATAATTTCCTGCTGAGTATAAAGAATAAAATTACTCAGACATGTTCTCTGCGATGACTAAGGGAGGTAGGGAGGGGAGCCCTGGTTCAACCTTGTCATTTACTGGATGCGATTAAAGATCCACAAACAAGTTCTCATTTACAATACCAAATAAAAAGGTGCAAAAAAATATCAAATATTCCAAAAATGCCCTTTTTTTCTTAACAAACATCACATTGGTTGTTTTAAACACTGTTTACAAATGTTTATGCACATAATCTTAAAAGTATGGTCCTGCAGCTGCTGGCATTATAGGTACACACTTTACAAAGGAGTGCAATCTGATGGATCAGTCGAAGTACCGGGTGATTTAAAGTGGCAGGGCACTACGGAGGAGGGGGAGGAGGAGGAGGAGGAGAGGCTGCACAGCTCAGAGGGCCAAGACTGAGACTCAAAGCCAAGTTCCTGAAAACATCCTGGCACCAAGAAGTGAGCTGAAGCACTTTTGTTGTTTTTAGGAGGGGGAACTACAAGACAGCAGTCTCATCCCAGCTGTGGACCATCACTGGCTCCTGCGTTGGGATATAAAAACAACTAGTAAAATTTACTGTAGACTTGGTGATGAGATGCCTTGTTGCAGGTGACAGTCATAAGAACTGTTCTAAAGCAAAGCGGGGGTATTTAGGTACATGGGCACCCTCTCTTGTAGTGAGTCAAAATGCAGTAACATGTAACAGATGTGTGGAGCGGACAAACATCTGGCAGCTGGATGCACTAATCCTGAAAAATACTATTAAAGCAGCTGCTTACTATGTGTGTCAAAACCTCTGATTCAGCTGCACTGATGCTTGCAGGCAGGAGGCCGAACAGTGACGTCTACAGTACGTTAGTTACTACACGTGTGTGTGAGGTCGTCACAGAGCTGAAAGTTAAAGAAAAAAAAAAAAAAAAGTCTGAAGAGCTGTGAGGACCGCGCCGTTGATCGAAAAATACCAATATTTAACATGTTACAAATATAAATTGGATTTCTTGTTTGTTTTCAAAATATGAACAAATTCACGGAAAAAGTTCTGAGAATCAAGTTGGAGGAAGAGGAGGAGGAGGAGGAGGAGGAGAGCTAGTGGTCGCTTTTCAGAGATGCGGGACAGAATTTTTCTTAAAGCAAACAAATGAGCAAACAAAGCGGCTCCCTGGATTTCACGAGCGTTTCTGTCTCTTGGAATGTCGCTGCAGGCTGGAGCGCTCCTCATCGCTGCTCGCCCCCCCACCGTCGCCCCGACCCCCCCGCTGACGAGTTCTTCGCGTACTCCGCTCGTCATCGCTATCCTGCTCCTTGTAATCCTTCTTGCCAGAGGTGGCAGAGGTCCTCTTACTTTTCCTCCTGCCATCGTCCTCTTCTTCCTCCTCTTCATCTTCTTCCTCCTCATCCTCCTCCTGCTCCTCCTCACTTTCACTCTCCTCGGCCTTCTGTCTCCGGCTGCTACCGGCTTTCTTCCCATTTGATTTGCCGTTCTGCATCTTCTTCTTCGGCTCCTCTTCCTCTTCGTCTTCCTCCTCTTCTTCTTCGGACGCAGCTGGGGCTCGGTTGGCGCGTTTGCGAGAGCGCCGGCGGAGGTAGGTGAGGCCGGGCAGCAGCTTCTGGAGCAGCTCTGTGAACGTCTGCTCCGTCTTGACCATGCAGGCGAGCACCGTGCTGCCCTGCTGGTTGTACTCCTCTGCGTTGGCGAAGACCAGCTTCATGTCTTCCAGGAAGTCCTGGGCATGGCGATAGGAGCGCTGGCTGAACTTGCCCAGCATTGTTTTGAAGTCCATGGGTTGGGAGATGATGTCCAGGTAGTCCTCTGCCTCCTCTGTGGAAACCGGCTCCCTGAAAGGAGACAAAGCCAGCAATGAGTGAAATAGTGGGGTGAAGATGAATCATGGTCACACTGCTTTTCTGGGATTCTTCACTAAGAATTCTTCACCTCATCATTACAATCAAAGGATGGAAGTTAAAGAGTTGAAAAGTCGCATTTTTGAACAAAAAAATAAAATAAATCACTAACAATTGCAAAGCAACTATCAAAAACGAAGATATGTACTGCAACAAACAAGCAGTTAAAACTGTAACGCATTGATCCACAAGCTCAAAGAAGTCAAGTATCTTTGGTTGGAAAAAGCTCGTTTTTTACCACATATTAAAGCAAATCATCTCAATCAGGAGGCAGCGAGGAAAGTGGAGGGCCGATCACTCCCATGTTATGCCTAAAAATTCTAACTTTCTGAAGAAATGTTTGTTCACGTGGGAAAGATCCTGAGATGCAACATTATAAATAATTCTACGGTCGTTTAATTCTGTGTCTTGAAAGGTAATAATCCATTATTTCTCATATTAGTCTGATACTTGGATCAAAAATTTAATTTGTGGGAAATTACAGGTTTAGGACCTATGGATGCCAAGAGTTACACATTATCCCTTTAACTCACTGTTTCTCAAATGGGGGTACACGTACCCCTGGGGGTACTTTGGGACACTCCAAGGGGTACTTGAGAAAATAAAAAAAATCACAAAAATATTTATATTCTGATAATCCTGTGATATAAATGAAATCCTTCTGTAAGTTTATTCTCAGGATTCAGTTTTAATTCAGTGTTTCTGGTAACATGTTTGTCCTTTTAAAATGACTGAAAGGGATTCTTTAGGTTTAACAAATAGGTGCTGATCGTCCAGTCCCGTTTACTTGCGTTCCCAAACAGAAAGCTCCGCACTGTTAAGGAGGTACTTGGCTGGAAAAGCACTGCACAGGGGGTACATCGCTGAATATCCTCTGAGAACCATTGCTTTAACTAATCACTAATGAACTATTATCCTGCATCGGAGCATCAGAAGTGGGACTCTTCGCTGGAGCGATGCAAAATGCTAAATGTACCATCTCTGAATGCCTTCTGCAAGTTGATGGCAGCTTCCTTAAATTATGTCATTAAGCTAAAAATGCCTCAGAAAGTGTGAGGTAGGAAGGTTCAGTGAATCTCTCTGCTCCTGACTTCTGATGTCTTCAACCAGTGATCTGACTGCACCCGTCTTTCATCAGATTATCCACCAACTGGTTTTCAGTCTTATTTTAAGTGAATACCTGTCGCTGTTTATGAGTTTAAAGACAAAAAACTTTACAGGCGTGTAGTTTGTGACAAATGACCTGCGCTCATTCCTAAAAATTAGGCCCACAAAAATGAACTTTCACTGCTTTGTCGATGAAGACTGTGCCGTGTTTTCATCTGTACCGCAGAGAAGCTTTTCTGCCTGCAGTCACAAAACCAACTAATAGTCTAGTTGTGCTAAATCCTATTTAAATTTCAAATAAAAATGTGGCTGTGGATTGAAATATGTAAATACTTCATGAAAATAAAAAAAACAGGCTGTTCTCTCTGCCTCCAATTAATATAAATTCTTCAGCATTGAAGAAGCACAGATTGTAAAATTGACTATAATTATAGGACTGATCGTTCCAGGTGATCATCAGGAGAAAAGGTGGATCGCTGACAGAAGCAGCTTCTTCAAACACAAAGATTATGTTCTTTGTTCACCTGAAAGGCCAGCTGTAGCGGAACTTTGCCAGCTTCTTGAGGATTTCCTCACACCTCTCCAGCTCCAGCACCTGCCTGCGCACTCCTGTTTGGGTACTTAGTCGCACCTGCAGATAAGCAGCACCAGCAATGGCTTCAACCAAACCGCCGATCACAAATGTCTGCACACTTCAGAAGCATAATGTCAATCTTTCTTACCAACTCGTCGATGTCTGCCGGGCTGCTGGGGCCCGTCCTCTGTCTGCTGCTCTGGCTGCTGGACGAACTTGCCTTCTTGGCCTTAGTCTTTGAGCTTTTCTGTCGTGCCGAAGACTGCTTATTTTTTTTCCTTGGTCTCACTGTAAGAGCCAGAAAAGCATGATAAAGGACAATAAGCAGGTGCATGCATGCTGAAATCTAACATGTCAGCTCCACTGAAGCTGAATGGACATCATAGACATTTTTAAAGGCAGGCCGAACCAAATCCTCATGAATTAAACACTAAACTGCAGTTCATAGATGCACCAGCATCCTCCCATGAGCTGCTCGGCGCTGCCGCACTGAACACCTTTGTTGTTATACTGGACACGCAAGTATGAGCTGACAGGCGGGGATCATCTTGCCACATACTCTGAGTGAAGCCAGAGTGAGACGTTCAAAGCTTCAAAGCAAGGTTTGGACCTCAGCTGACAACACACAGACAATAGAGACAGAAAGAGGACCGGGGCTGGAATTCCCATTAGCATTCCTCTCATTCCACCAGCACCAAGGATTCAGTTTTACCTAAACCAGCTCAGGTTTATATTTAGGTCATCTGACTTCTTTCCTGCTTTATGCCACAGTTTGTAAAACCGCTGAATGTACTGACCACAAGCGCTTTAAGACAGTATCAATAACCTCAATGAAACAGAGGAAATTTGGTAAAAAGAGAAATTTTGCAAAACTTGGACTCAATTTGGCCAGAAAATACTCACAGCTGTGCCCCATGGCTTTGTAGTCATTCTCTTCCTCATCCTCTTCATCTTCTTCAGAGTCCTCCTCCTCAGACTCCTCCTCGCTCTCTTCTTCATCGGTGTCCTGGTTGTAGTTCCTGCAATCAGGAGATTAACACCTTACAGAGAAACACTGATTGCTTTAAGGGGCCGTGCTGCACCCAAACACTGTGAATATTACGTTATTAAATGAGGTGCAATCCTTCCAAATATCACAGTAGTAGTTAATGTCTCATATCCCTCTGTCTAGTTTACATGGAAAATGCAGAGCAGAGATCTCTGAGCAGGCACTGACCTGGAACGGGAGCCACGTCTGGCTATGGTGGGCTGACAGGCCGGGCACAGCCATTCTCCATCAGGGATGCCGTACAGAGCCGGTCGCAGGCAGAACAAATGGAAGGCCTTGTTGCACTCATCACAGAGGATAAGCTTCTCATCATCACCTTGAAGAAATCCACACAAAGATTGTGTAAGTGATTGAATTGTTTTCTAAATAAATGTAAATTTTTCATACTACTGATTGTTCTGGCTTTCACTCCCTAAAACGATCTCCTTCCTTTTCCTTCTGTCTACTTTGCTGTACAGGAAACAAAGTTTCTTTCCTCTCATCACTGCAGGTTCACCTGTAGGCTTGCGGAGCTGCTGACTCTTTACGCAGACCTGCCTGACATAACTAGTCTGTCCTGCTCTGAGCCTCATGCTGCAGCCCTGCCTGGATCTGGGTCTAGCCTCCGTCAGCTTCAGCACAGACGGCTTCTGCCTGAGCGCTGGACAGGGAGCAGAGAGTCGTTTGGGTAGAGCAGCACTGCTTCACTCAAACAGAACTGCCAGTCCAGGATACAGAAGCAAAAAAAGCAAGTTCAAACCAAGGGGACAACACATTAATTAAGCCACTAGCTGTGTTGCATCAGCGCGGTAAAAGTCTCACAGGTAGATTTTACACAAGTTCCCATCTTTGCAAGTCTTCTCCCAGAGAGAACGGTGGGAAACACTTCTCACCTTTCCTACGACAGACTTTGCAGCGAGCGTTCTCAGCAGACATGTCCCACTTTATGCACGCATCCAACATTCCCAGCAGCACGTGCATGCGGGAAAAGGTCTGGGCTTCCCTGATGGTCGTCTTCCACTTCTCCACCGCTGTCGCTACCTGATGGGAAAAGGCACATTTACTGGCTCATTCACCAGCTTTCATAGATCTACCAAGCTGCACCAAAACCTAGCCGCTGCTTTCTTACCCTGGCCTCTTCTGCTAGTCTCTTCTCCTCGTCCACCTCTTCAGCCTTGCTGCTTTCTTCCCCTCCTTGCTTTTTCTTCTTCTTCTGTTTAGGGGCCATGAACCCCTGCAGGAACTTTTTGATTACACAGGCCTGAAGAGTGATGATACACTCACCAAAGTCTTTCAAGCTCTCCATGTCTTGTAACTGGGACCAGAGATGAAGATATGGGTTACAATTAAAACAGTCACAAAGCTTTGTGTAAACAGACATATATCAAGAGCAATAACAATTAATTACATTGTATAATTTTTCGGGGTGGGAACATTAAATATCGTTATTTTTTAATTTCACAATTTTAACATTGATTTTTTTTTTTGCTTAAAAAAAAAAATCGAATATAGGATTTTTTACTGCCCAATTTTAAAATAATTTTTCTTTATTAAGAAAAATCTATCTTTTTCAAATAAATGCAAATTTTTAAAAAAATTATTTAATTCAATTTTTAGCATCAATTTTATTTATCTTTTTTATAGCAGTAGAATGCTGGTCTGGATACTTTGTTGTTTTTTCCTAACTGAAATTAAGAAAAAAATATATAGCAATAAGATTTTTTTTGTAACAGTTTTTCCTTTTTCTCCACAAAACTATGCAATATTGAAGAATCATGAGAATGGCAATTTAAAAATGAAAAATCGTAAAGGAAAGCATATCTTCCCAGCCCTAATAAGTGTCAAAATACAACATTGTTTGCATCAAGGATGAGATTTTTTGTTTCAATATAAAATCTAATATTAGTAAACAAAGTTTTGAAGCAATCCAATCCTCCAGGAAGTTAGACTCACCTGATCTTCTATGTCCGTGTTGTCATCCAGGTATCCTAGGCCTCCCTTCTGCAGTCGTGAAGCTATTTCCTGGATGTCACTGCGCATGTATTTGAGCAGCTCTGTGTATCCATCACAGGTCCTGAGGCCCAGTTTGGCCTTACGGGTTAAATGGATGGAGTGTACAATGTCCTGGTACCTGCAGCAGCCAAATGCTTGGTTTTATAATCAGTTTCAGATCATATTAGTATCGGCCTCATAACCGTCTGAAACACACGTCACTGTCTTCTAAACTATACTATGTAGATTAACAGTTTACCTAAAGCAAATGATAAACAGTGATCTGCAGCATCTCTTATAAAGCTTATTCTAAGCTAGTAAAGCTAAATAACTGAATGCCATATGTTCAATGATGGTCTTCATTATGAACGTTCATTCACCTGCTTTGGATCTTTGCCTTCAGTTCACTCTCTCTGACTCCCTGAGGATGAAGACTTTCCACCAGCTCTTCCAGTTCAGTTGTGCTGTCAACGATGAACCTGGAATCAAAAGGAAGAAAATTAAAGTTAAAATGAGGACAAAACAAGTTAAGGAGAAAGTATTTCAAAGAACAAAAAGAAAAAATTGAAGGGAAAATGTATCAACTCTTACCAAAGGTTCTGTCCCTGTTTGGGAATAGTAGTTTCAATACAGAGATCCGGTGCTGCCCCCTGCTGGACTCCTTCACTAACTGCACCATCTATACTCCCATCATCTTTTTCAGCTCCTGCAACATCAACTATACGTCAAACCATGTATTTGTTAGAACTTTGAAGTCACAAAAACACACATAGTAGACAAAAACAATTTGAAGATAGAATCAAAACTGTAGGAGAAAGGCTGAGAAGATCGGAGTTACTGTACCTTGAGAATCTGGTGCTGGAACTGCCTCACCATCCTCCTCATCCTCCACCTCAGGCTCCGCCGGTTTCTCCTCAGGTGGGGGAGTGAAGCTGTAGTCGATGCCTTCGTGGACCCAGCCTTTCTCGATGTACAGACCAGGAACCACATCCGAGAAAAGCCAGTATCTTGAGAAAAACATCCCACAACCATTATTAGGATTCACTGTAACGGGAAGTACTTACAGGTTTGTAAACACTGATGAAACATCACAAGCTCTGCGCTATATTGTCGCTCAACTGCTATGAAAAATGAGTCTGACTCAATGTAAGACTCTTTAAGAGCTCAGAGGAGGATCTGTAGCATCATTCATTAAGAAAGCTGATTATATAACTGATATAAACTAGATCAGACTCTCAGAGCCCAACGCATCAAAAATGCCACACCAGAAAGAAAATCTGCATCATTTTACCTGGAACCATGCGTGTGCCACACCAACCTGTTATGATTTCTGTCTGTACCGAGGGGAGTCCGGCGCATCACGAGCCTGGCTTTGGTTATCCCGTCCTGAAAGGCTCGCTCTGCGGCGGCTCTCTGTTTACGCATCCGCTCCTCCTCCGCTTCCTTCTCCATCCGCTCTGCAGAGGAAACACACAGTAATCCTTACAAAGTTGGAGTTATGAATATTATAAAATCTCTGACCGAATAATCTTTACACATTTAAAGTGAAGCTCGTGTCTCCAGTTCAGATTTTTCTTCAAAGACGGCGCGTCTGAGAGGAGTCTACCTTTGTTCTGTCGGTCCAACTCCTCCCTCTCCTTCTTGGCCTGCATGGCCATGAGGCGCCGGCTCTTCACGGAGCTGATCATGTCCTCGGGCTCCGGTTCTGGCTCCACCTTCACTTCTTTCTTGCTCTCCTTTTTAGCGCTCCCCTCTTTTTTCTTCTCACCTTTGACCCCAGAAAATGCAGAGCTTAGTTTAATAAATACTTTGCGAACATTTGCAAACCTTCTGACTACATTCTCCTACACACGCAAACCTCTGATGAGCTCACCTTTGCTCTCCATCTCCTTCCTCTTTATCTTCTCGGCTCTCTTGCGGTCGTTGACCTCTTTCAGCATAGCCAGCCGCTCCTTCCACAGCTCGGCGGAGCGCTGCTGCATCGCATCCACGTGGTCCTCCACAGAATAAGTCATGAGGATGCGGTGGCACAGAGCCACCAGCAGGTTGACCTTGTCCTCGGGGCTGAGCTCAAACACCTCGCACGTCTCCAGCTTGTCCAGGAACTCGCTGGTCACCACGTCGTCGAAGCCGCCCACGGCCCCCGAGGCTTCCGACCCCTGGCCGCTCTCCTCTCCGTGAGCGTCGCACGGTCGCAGGCACAACCGCGCCAGCTCTGAGGCGGAGTGCATGGTTAGGGGGATCTCCGACAGCGGCATGTCCAGCTCGCTGTAGCCTTCGGCCAGCTCGTCCTGCAGCAGCGTCTGCAGCAGCACCACCAGCATGCGGTTCAGATAGAGGAAGCTGGACCGGTCCCCCGCCAGGGCTTCCATCAGAGCCACTGCTGTGATAGGATACTGGTCGTTGGGCATCAGCAGCCCGGCGTAGCAGTGAAGGAAGTCCACTACCATGGCGACGCTGCCAAACAAGGTGTTGGGCAACCCTTCGGGCATGTCTACCAGCTTGAACGACGGCAGGGCTTTGCCAGCCTCGATCTCCT
This sequence comes from Craterocephalus amniculus, assembly GCA_036024015.1. NCBI lineage: Eukaryota > Metazoa > Chordata > Actinopteri > Atheriniformes > Atherinidae > Craterocephalus > Craterocephalus amniculus. The sequence continues at coordinate 1,879 of JAVQJG010197150.1, read as the reverse complement.
GGTCCTCGTATCTGCGGGACTGCTCGCGGCGCACCAGCATCTCCTTCTCGCGCCTCTCCTTCGCTTTCTCTCTCAGCTTCTCCTTAAGCTCCTGCCGCTTCTTCTTCATCTCCTCGTTCCTCTCCTCTTCCGTCATGGCTGCCCATCGTTTCTTCTGCTCCAAAAGCTCCCAGCGTTTCTGCACCAGCTCCCTGAGCTCCTCTGGCAGCCGTCCGCGATCATCCGGAGGCAAGGTTTTTGCAGCTTTGGAGATAAGGGAGGAAAGCGAGTTCTTTTTATCCTCTTTGCCCTTGTTCTCCTTATAGTAACGGAGGAGGTGGAGAGCCATAGGGTGCAGTGGCTTTCCGAGTTTTGGTGTTCCCATGCCTGTGCTGCGGGCTCTCTTCTTGGGACTCCCTGCAGGGGTGCTTTTAGCCAGGTGTAGCAGAGTCATCTGCTTCATCTTTGGTGTCTTTGCACCAGCTTTGCCGTCTTTCTTTGACGCTTTGAGGACATTGAGCTTCTTGTCGCCAGCCTTTCCGCTCTTCTTTCCTTCTTTTTTGTCCCCTGCCTTTTTGCCAGATTTTGGAGTCGAGGGAGCCGAGCTCTTCCCTTCTCCTTTCTTTGGACTTCCAGAGTTCTTCAACTTGAGTGGAGACCCGTTCATTTTTATTTTCTAAAACGAAGAGCAAGCAGAATTTTGACATTGAGAGACACCCCAGATACATGAGGTCTTGAGTGACCGTACATAATGTGCAAATTGGCCAGCCAACCTGCATGTGACCCCAGATGGTGGGACTAAGGGGCATGGTCAGGGAATCTTTCTTCTTCTTCTTCTTCTTCTCTCCTTTCTCACTTCCCGAATCCTCTCCAGGAGTTTCAGCAGACTTAAGCTTCTTGGTGGGTTTCCCATCAGGAGACGTCAAGCTCTTGCGCTTTGTGGAGGGATTTTCTGCCAAAAACTTGACAATAAAATCAAAATAAATGTTTGTTTTTTTTTAATGTGAGCAAAAGAGTAAACTATCTTTAAAATTTAAACATATGCAAGAAGCTGAGTGAATTACCTTGTGTGGGTCGAGAAGAAAGTCACTAAATTTGCTGGGTAGATTGAATTTTTTCACCAGCTCATCTTCAACTACCCAAGGTGCGCTTTCTCCCTTTCCCAGCCTCAGAGCATTGTGCCTGATGAAGTAGCGCACAATCTCCTTGGTAGGAGGGCGCTCTGTCCTGTACAGACTGTCTGCAGGGACATCACAGATCACCTATAAGCAGGGCAGAAACAAGTTAGTGTTTTTCAACCTCTTGAGACCATAGATTGTACATAATATTTGAGATTTATTTTATGAGGATGAGGCGGACACCTCTTATTGTCCACAAAAATCATTAAAAACAAGACAAAACTAACTTATCTAATTGGGGTGGGGAAAATTAATCAAAAAATCGAATATCTGAATTTTTATTTCCCAATTTTAATTTTTCATTTCATTTTTATTGTCATTTATATTCGTCTTTTTTACTTGTCGGGCATTATAGTAGCTGAATGTTGGTCTGGCTACGTATTAGTTTTTCATAATTGTAATCAAGGAATAAAATGGGAAAAAGATTTTTGTAAAATTGTGTTTCTCCACAAAACGTGCAATATCGAAGAATCACAATAATCAGCATTTAAATTGAATCGGCACTCAAAGAATTGTAAATGAATTGAATCTGGAGGAAAGCGTATTGTCTCAGCCCTATTATCTAACACTAACGTCTTAAGGTGGGTTTATACTCGCGCGTCCTCTGCGTCGCGGGGGTTACGGCGTAACCGCCGTAGCCTCTGCGTAGGTCCGCAGAGGCTTGACGCGCACCTCTTCCAGAGCTGACTGCAGCCGGCTACTGGGACGCAGAGACGCGGAAG
>JAVQJG010197133.1:0-11572 GCA_036024015.1 Craterocephalus amniculus | reverse complement strand
TATTTAATTGTTATTTTATGTTGCTACATTGACATTAAAGATTCTGCTAAAGATTTTTTTTACATATTTCTGATCCATTTATACAGCCGTAAGATGTGCATTTATAATAAAGCAGCTTTTTACTGAGAATTACCCTCTTAACACCTGACCAAAACTTACAATGGGCAGAAAATGTGATCTTTTTTAAACAGAGATCTTTAATTTGTATGTAAAGCGCTTTGAATTGTCTTGGACCTGAAAAGCGCTATATAAATAAACTTGCCTTTAATAGGCCGCTTCACAAAATATGTAAAAATAAAAAAATAGATAAATAAAATGCGTTTATATATGTTGTTTATCACTGTGAAATGTCAGAATTATTGTAGTGCTAAAGGTATCTATCAGAAGACATGTATCAGAATGTAAACAACATGGTTTTGGGAAAAGTTTTTACCATAAAGAGATGCAATAGGTCTCAGAAACTGTATGTATGGACTATGATAGATTCAGCGTGAAGGTTTAAGATTGTGCTCGTATTTCTCGTACCTGTTGGCAAGATTGTCGATGCGTTCCCTGATGCGTTCAGAGTAGATGTTGTTCTGGCTGATCAGACTCTCTCCCGCCTCTATCACAGCTTTGATCCTGTGCAGGTTCAGCTCCATGGTGGTGGTGAAGTCCTTGTGTTTCTTTATGGCTGCTTCCACTGTTTCCACTGTGGTGGGCAGCTCCACATGAGCAAGCGCCGACTCCTGGAATGTGAAGATGGGAGGCTTGAGGTGACTTTTCTGCTTCAACAGATAATCCGAAACAAGGAGGGAATAATGTGAAGCTCTTACAATGTGTTCAAAACTAGTTGGATTCTTGGAATTTATGGTCAAGAATCCCTCAGCAAACTATACAGCTGCCTCAACTTTTTTGATACTTTGATGAGAATTTCTGCTCTCCCAAAATTGACCTTTTTAGGCTTATGAGGGCAGCTGGTCCTTGAAGAAGATCTATTAACAAAACAAGAGACATACTCTGCTCAAGACATGCCGGAGACACTGTGTGCCCTGCCTGTGACAGATAAAAAAACACACAGCTCTCAGCATCACCTCATGGCACAAACACACTCCCAGAGACGAAAATGTGCTGGAATAATATAAGATTTAAAAAAAATAAAAACTGCTTTCCAACAACTTCTTCCAAAGATCTGTACAGTCTGTACCACAGAATGTAAAGGAGACAGAAAATATTGTTCACAGATAAGGGCTTATTTACATTAGAATTCCTCACTTGTGGATAAAAGCTTGAAATTTGGCAAAAAAGTAGTCAAACATGTCGCTTTTCATATAAGAGCAAGACTCGTCTCGGTCAATGATATCAATCATTTTTTCACTGACAAGCCAAAATTTTGACCTTTTACGACAAATAGCGTAATGTATTACTGACGAATGTAAACATTGACTTTCTGATTTTCTGACCACTTGCATTTTTGTGTCTCACCTGATTGTTGAGGAAGGACTCTGCCTGTTTGACATCTCGTAGGAACAGATGAAAGATGTGAGCCTGCACCAGAACTTCCCTCCTGCTTTCCCACATCTCCAACAGCTTGTTCCAGCCCACATCCAGCTTCTGCAGCCACTGCTGCAGGGCGGCCTGAGGAAAAGGGGCGTCCTCGGACTCCAGCAGCTCGTTCATGGCCTGCAGGCGCTCGTAGTCTTCCTCATACCTGCGTCAGCCACATCAGAGACAGGAAGAGTTGCTCTCTTGAAAATGGAGGATATACTGTAGATAGAAGTAAAAGAGGTCTGTTGATTGACAGGTATCTACCGTCCAATCTCTTCCTTGAGAGCGGCGTGTTTGTTGATGAGTTTCTCTGCCTCTTCCAGATCGTTGGGCAGCTGGTCTGAAGCAGCAGCCGTCTGCGTCTGGACCAGCCAGGTGAGGAACGAGTCCAGGTCCTGGAAACACAAAGAAATTAAGATGAGCTACATCTGATCAAGTCCATCGCTTTTTCATGAGTAGAAGCTTGTGGAGACTGATAGTTGATTCCTTCCCCAAAGCCATCTATTACCAATCATGAGCTTTTCTGTGCGGGTGAATGTTTCCTTTCCTGCAAGGTAAAAATAATCTGTTTCCAGCAGCTTTTTACCATCAGATATCACGAACATAACAACCGGTTTCAGCTTTTACTGCCATGTTTCCGATCTCTGATTCTTCATACATGAATTCTGCTGCCATGCAACATAAAAAGCATTAAACAGACATGCAGCAATGCAGCCGCTGAGGTTTCAGACTTTCAGTCTGGAGTGAAAGCACCTCTTTCTAAAACGAGCTTAACTCATGTCACATAAAAGCGATACATGCTGTGTTTCTACTCAGGTACTACTCAGAAAATTAGAACATCCTGAAAAGGCGCATGAATCTCAGTAACTTAACTTCAAAGTTGAAATGTACACATGTAGACACATCAATATATTTCAGATTTTATTTGTTTAGATTTGCAGGTTAAGAAAACCTCAAATGAAAAAACTCAGATAATTGGAAGATTGAAATCAATAAAAAAATAGATTTTAAATACAGAAATGTCAAGCCTCTGAAAGTAAAATGTTGCATCTCTCCTTGCAAAAACACCTTTTATGTGAAATTGCCTGAAAAAAACAACTTTTCTAGCATATTCTTATTTTCTGATCAGTACCTCTAAAGGGTTTGTCCCTGCCACGTACCTGTATGAAGCTCTGCAGCCGGCTTGCCACCATCAGCGAGTCTTCACATCCCTGCAGGGTCCGCTTCAGCTCCTCCCACTCCACACTGATGCCATCGAACGGCACAAGAATCTCCATGGCCTGGCCTGGGTGAGCGGTGGCCAGATGCTCCGCCTCCTCCTACATCACCAAACACGGATGAAATTCTGATGGTTCAACTCATAACGCTGCCACATTTATGTATCCACACTGGTCTGCCATGCATGCAATCTTTTTGTTTCAGAGTTACTTGCAGGGGAGTTTTGATGAGATCATTTTCCATCTACATGATGAGGAAAAAGCAAAAACTTCTGTTCTGTACCTGCAGGTGTATGAGTTTGGGCTCCAGGACGGACAGGGCTCCCTCCATGGTAGAGAGGCGTCTCTGCAAAGCGAGGACTCCTCCTAAATCACTGCCCATGTACTGGGTGGCGTCTATGGCTTTTCTCTTGTCCTGGATCTGGGACTTGATCTCAGCACACTCCAGCAAATAATTCTGCAGGCATAACATGGAGTCCAGCTGATCCTTCTTCTGTTCTACCAGCTCCACAATGCTGTTCCACCTGGAGCAGAGGCCCATTCAAACAGAATGCAATTAGGAGCAAGACTAACTTTAGAAGGAAATGTCCATTTCAGAGTCATGGATCACTGCCTTATACTGTAAGTATGAAATGTTTCCTTTGTCAGTGTTTAAAAAGGTTTGAGGTCTGAGAACTAAAGTGCAACAACGCATCAAAAACAAATGCAGAAGATGATTTAAACTTGCTAGAGAAAAAATAGCACAATGAACAGATTTTTAAATATACAATTTCTTATTTAATTTGAAAATTAAAGATAAGCACATCCAAAGAACAAAATGCCAGTAATAAGTTCATTGTATATCAAAAATATAACACGTAATATTTGATGTCAGCTGTACTTATAAAAACAAAAATTAACAAAGAAACAAAATATTTCTTAAATATCCAGCTGCATTGTTCTGGAAGATTCTTCAGACAGTAGACTAGCTGGTGACAGATAAGGATTGGGTATAAAAACAGCATCAACCAAGTTCGTAACCAAATAAATAAATATCAGCTTGTAAAGAATTTTGGTCTTTTCTCCTCCACAGAATAGAAAATTCTTAAAAGACTCAAGAAAATTCTGGGAAAATATCTGTAGTTAAAGGCTATGTACAGGAACCACGTTGGATGACCGTGGCCATCTAGCACTGGAGGGGAACCACCATGACACCATGTAGCCACACGGCTGCAGGAGGTCCTCGGAAACCCATTTTCCCTCAGCACAGCATTAAACTCTATTACCAGAGGAGGAAACCACATACTGTACCAACTCTGGACAGAAACAGCGTCAAGCTCATTGCAGATAGACAGAAGTGCATTTCATTTGTTTTGGGGAAAAACGGCACCTGTTACTACATGCAAAAAGATGAGAAACATCCAGGCTGTTGTCAGAGGAAGCTGTGGTTGGCTTCAGATGTGTGAAGGTACCACCGTTGCACAGGTGGATGTTAGGTATACTTCCATTAAGGGGCTGTCTTTTCCTGAGGGCCTTTGGTTATTTCATTCATTCCACACAAATTTTAAACAGCAGTACTTCATGCACACGGTGTCTCCTGTCTCCTTCTGATAAATTCATGGATTCAACTAGAATGGACACAGATTCCTCTGAAAAACTGCGACAACCAACATCCTCAGTCATGAAACTGAAAAGAAAAGACGTGTAACTGGCATCAGCATCCTAACATTGTAATCCTGACAGTGTGAAGGCAAACTTTGGGTATGTGAGACCCGTTTGTGGGATGACCTGTTAAAATGAGACAGTTATGGCTCTCGGTTTCGTTTTCAGGCCTCGTCTACTATGCATATCGTATTACAATATGTTCCCCTGAATCTGCTCCAGACCAGCAGGTCTTAATACAGACCTATTCCGCCAAGAGACCCACACTCAGGCCTACAAACACACACACAGACCCTTGTGACTGTAATGAGGTAATGGCAGAGATGCTGGGAGGCGGACTGAACACTCAGCAGGCAGGGAAACAGATCAGAGACACAAACTTAGAGCTTTAGAAGCCAGTCACTGATAGTAGAATTGCTGCAGTTGACAGCTTATTGTTTAATTATGACGCTTTGCATTACTGTTGTGGATACAAGCGCTAATCTTTTTTTTTTCTTCGAAATTATTTTTATCAATACGAAACATTTAAGACTTGGGGATAAAACCGGGTGAGCTCTAGAGGATTAAACCAATATTGGATTAATCTGGACGAAATTTAATATTGAGTGGATCTATTTACCAAGTAAGAGCTGAGTTTTAATCTTCATCTGCCTCATTTCTTATCCTCCTTCTCCAGCAATCTTGCCATGCATATGTGATTTTACAGTTTTCATGAGGAGCCCGCATGTTTGTTTTATATTTTAGCACAAGTGATCTCTACTGGCCTCGTCTTGAGGGAGGAAGGCAGCACATATGGTCACCCTGAGACCGACTGCATGCGCCAAGGTCACCAAACACTGCTGCCAGACACAACGGCAGTCAATGAATGACTGAGAGTTTTTTTCCTTTAGCTAAAATCGTCTTTTTATTATGAGGTTCTGCGTGGTTGGAAGGAAAACCAGGTGCTATTGCAGACACTGAGAGATACAGGCTGTAAGAGTTGCATGTTTTATTAAGGCGGGAATACTGGTAAAAAGCTCAATACCTTTCTAAGATGGGGCTTAAAATGACACAGTAAATTAATAAAGGAAATAAAAAATACTATTCCCTTTGTACGAAATCCCATGAATAATTATCCAACCCAACAAAATTCCCTTCCCTTGTATCTCTTTTACTTCTTTGCCAGCTCTCTGTTCTCCGGCTAACCTTCCTCCCACCTTCCTGGCTTAGCATATTCAGTATAACTAGTTTCGGTGTCTGTTGGTGCAGAAGTTCTTCTATATACACGTGTACCGTATAACATTGTAAAGATTATAAATCACAAATGATATATTTCCAAAGGTAAGCAGTTTATGTTTAAGGGACGGTTTTGTTTTAAAGAATATTATCAAACTGCAGGCTGAACTCACAAATTGTTTCTTAATTATATTTTGGAGCCATATGTGGACCACTCAAGGAGCTCTGACAGCACATGTCACATTACAAAATTCATACAGTGCTTATATTAATGCATACTGAGTGCTTCTATACAGATAGGCACATCGGGACGAAATGTGGGGTTCAGTTTCTTGCCCGCAGACACTTTGACATGCGGTCACGGAAAAATCCTGCAATCCATCAACGTCCAATTGGCAGATGACTGCTCTTCCTCCTGAGCTACAGCCGCCCAGTACATAATCCAAACACATATCTAACCAGCTATGCTCAAGTTATCAATCATGTGATAAAGTACCTATCCTGGACGAGCCCCCATTAATTTCACAACTTCACCTTAGCCTGGAAAAAAAGCTCTCTTGAACCTTTCTAAATATATTATTTCAGACTTTAATTAGGGTCCAATGTGTTGAAAGGAGCAATGCACTCTGAAATTGCAAAAAAAATATAATTACTTTTTTTTTTTTATATCTCCACGCACCTAGAAGTTTCGGCTTTTCTAGTTTGAGTTAGAGTGGAGGATTTGAGGGTTACTGTTTTGTCCTGTACTTGAATGTGACAGAGCAGCCTTATTTCAGTACCTGGAGTTGAGGTGGTCCTGACAGCCCCTGACTTCTGTAGAAGATGGATGACATCCATCCAGGAGCTGCTGGACTATCTGATTGACGTCCAGGATCCGTCCCATCAGGCTGTTCATCTCCTGGTCCAGGCTCTCAAACCTACAAGAGGCAGTGTTGGTTACTGCACAAAGGGGCAATCAGAGCTTTTTCACTCCTTGGCTACACTGATGTCCTTTCCCCCCACCCCACCTGTGCGCTACCACCTCCACATCGTCCAGCTTTTCAGGGATCTCCATCTTGTCCAGCCACTGCTCTTTCTCATCAATCCACAGCTCGCATGCGTTGACCTCACTGAACATGCGGTAGACAGCGAGCGCATCGTGAAGCCACTGCTGTCGCAGCACTGCCACTTCAGCCACCTCTGTGTACAGCTGCTCCACCTCTCCCATACGCATCTGCACCTCCTGCAGATGAAAGGACAGGACAGGATTTTAAGCGGACGAGAAGACCTTTAACGGCAGAAAAGTTTCCTGCCTCCACCTACCTCCTGTTCACGGTATCGCAGCGGCAGCGCCACCACGTGCTTGCGAAGCGCCACCACATGTAGGCGATGTTTGTCGATGGCCTCGGTTACTCCTTTATGTTTTTTCAGCAGGGACTGAGTGGAGTACTCATCATGACCGAAGTCTTCGCTGGAGACCAGGCGGTAAGCGTCCTGCAGCCAGGCCGCCACGTCGTCCGTCTCCGTGGAGAACTGGAAGAAGTTGAGCGCCTCCTGCAGGTGGCCGAGATGCTGCGCGGCCTGGTCCTCCAGCCTCTTCCACTCCCCTTTAACCTCCATGATGTGCTCCTGGATCCCTGCGGTGCCGAAGCTCTTCTCACTAAGAATCTGCTTCCCTCGCTTCATGGTGTTCTGGAAGGAAGAAAAGAGCAGTCAAAACCTCAACGGAGGTGCAGGGAAAAGCAAATCATTGTGACCCACACATTAAAAACATATATGTTGGTCAATTCTTGGCTGCAAACATAAAGGTATGCATGTGAGCTGAATAACATTTACATCATGAGCTGTGGGTTTCTGTTTAGTTCTGGTCGCTTGTTCATCTCAGTTTCTAGTTTTCATTGTCTCAGTCTTGTTTCTTGTTTTATTTTGTAGGTTTATCCTCTTCTGCATGTTCTGTGTGCTTCCAAATTTTTTAATTGCAAACAAAAACAGTGACAAAGGAATCAGTAACCAAAAAGAGATGTCAAAATAAAAACCTAAAATAACACACTATACTGTACATATCAGTGATTGTAAGCCTCATGAAATGTTAATCTGTATGACAGATGTGGTGTTTTTTTTTAGTTCCAGAAACTGTACTAATGAATACTGACTGGCTTACTTCATACTTCTCTATATCTGGTATCTCAAAGCAAAAGAAAAAAACATGTAATTGTAATAATTTTATTTTATTGTTTTAAATGTTTAAAAAAGGTTGTTTTAATTATTCAGAACCAAAAATCTAGAGAAAGGTTGATTATCCGTGATGCAGCCGGAGCTCATTCCTGCACAGCACCGGCCAATCTTAGCCTCTAAGTACTTAGAAAAAGAGGGATGATTGTGAGGTTTCATCAAGAAAAAACAACTTTTATAGGTCAGAGGGAAAGAAATCATTCATGAACGATAATGCAGAACTTCAGTGAAGTACATAAAGTCCAGAACAGAGACTCCAGCTACCGTCCGTCTTACAGGTGCTGATTTTAACAGACGCAGACAAAAAGCACACACTCACACACACACACCTGCAGCAGTGCCCGATGAGCCAGCAGCTCCCCGGCCAGAGTCTTGTGTTTCTGAAGTAATCTCAGCACACTGCTCAGGTCCTTCCCAAAAGTCTGAGCGGCCAGGATGGAGCTTTTTTCCCGGATCCAGGCCTCTGATTCTTCCAGCTCCTACCAGGACAAGAAACAATATTACAGACTCTTTCTCCACAACACAAGTACTTTTCACAATGCTGGTTTTATTCTTAGAAAAGGAAGCGAAGAAAGAGGAAGAGGACAAAACGGCCTGAAGTCCCAAACTCCCAATAGTCAGGACTAATAATTATTTTTTATCAAGACAGCAGAGTTATGGATCTTTACAAGATCTCTGTGACACTAATTGCATTATTCACAGCTGCATATAACTAAATTATTTGCAAGAAAACACTAAAGTGAAAAGTGACCAGCTCTTTCAAATACTTTGTTTAAATGCCACAATAATGACAGTAAATGTGTGATTTATTGTATCTAATCAGCTGCTCCATTCAGCTTCATGATGACGTGACTCAGCTGTTGCAAAGCCAGAAAACAGACTAAATATGACCCTGATAAATGACTTTCTGTCCTTTCTGTGACAGATTTTGATCCCAAATGTAATTATATTTAATAAAAACCTACTGGTCTGTATGCTCTTAGAAAAACATGTTCAAATCTGTCTTTAGGAGAGATTAAATAAGGTAAGGAAAGTCTTTGGCAAGTAAAAAATGAAGCTTAAAAGCCTTCAAGAGACTCAGAAAGCACTTTAGTAGAACAAGTTTAGGTGCAATGTTAAGAAAAAGTAACCTCAAATGAAATATTTCAGGAGTAAACAGCAAATATAGCCTTGCCTCCTTCCCCCATCCGTCCTACCTGGAAGAAGGCCCACAGCTGTCGTGACTCCCCCAGATCCGAGCGCCTTTTAGCTGCCAGCCGTTTCAGCTCCTCCAGACAGGAGGACACGTGGTTGACACGGTTACAGATCACCTGGGGGTCACATGGTTGGTAACCTGAGAGACAAACGGTGGAAAGAGTTAAAAAACTCATGAAGTACAGCTGCGAGGCAGAAACGATCATGTCAGTTTTTTCTTCTGCATCCATGTCGAAGATATCTCAGAGATCATTTAGCTTCTTCTACAACCCAACGACTCCGGCATTTGGATATGAATAGTCAATAATCTACAACCAGTATGAGCCACATCAATTAAAATCTGTATTTCAAGACTTTTTAAAGTATTCAGTCCACTGCTGCAGGGGCCGAGCGCTTCCACCACACTGCTGCGCTCCCTTCCATGTCAATACAAATAAAGCTTAATGTGCTGCAACAAAAAGGAATCTAAGACATTTTTAACTCAGGCAACAGCAGCATTGTCTCCATTTCAGTCTCTGATGAAGCTGATAAAGTAAATTATGTTGTGAGACTCACTGTTATTACATTACCTACCACTTTATAAAAAGCATTGATAAAAGTTCCACATGAAGAAAGCAGCAGCATATTTCATCAGAGGATCCGGATCACAACGGATCTCTGAGTAAGTCAGAAACACATCTGGGCATCAAACGTCTTCTCCTGGCATGCCAAATAATTTAACGTGTGGAAAATCTCCTTGTTTTCCATCTGAAAGAGGAAATTCCTCTAATACGTCTGCAGCAGGACCAGCTGTAAAAGTCTGCATCAGATGCAGATTTCAGTTTCTGCCGCAGATTTACATACGTCCAAATCTGCCACATGATATATCTACCTCACATATATTTCATATGTGTGTGAGCGTATATGTGTGTGTGTGTACCCTCTATTGTGGTGAATTTGAGTGCGGCGGAGTTGAGCGTCTCCACCCTCTCAGCCTGAACGGTGATATCGGCTTCCTGCAGGCTGTGTTTCTGCAGTAGGTCGTCCACCTCCAGAAGATGCTTCCCAAAGTCTTTGGACAGCAGCTGAGCCTGACAGGAGGGTGGAGAGAGGAGGGGAGAGATGTATTCCTTCCTCCATGTGTTTACCCACTTCATTCCCACACTTCCTACCTGCGTGTCCTCCATCCAGTCGATCATGTAAACCATGTCTTGAAATGTCTTCTGCAGAGCCAGGTTCTTCTCCAGCCGGGTCCTCCTTCCAGCCACCAGCTCCTTCAGCAGAGTCCACTGGCCAAGGATGTTCTCTTTACGGGCCGAGATGCGTCGGATGTCGTAGTATCCTTCCACCTCCATCTCGGCAGCTAGTTCCACAACCACGCCGATTCGCTCCTCGTACGAGCCTATGTCCGCCTCGATGGCCTCGTGTTTCTTCATGGCGGCCTCCACTGCCGGCAGATCGTAGCCAAAGTTGTCCTGGAGGCAGACAGGAGGAAGAAGCATGAGATGAGCAGCGGATGCAAAAGAAAACGGGTGATGTGGCGAAGAAAGTATGAGAACAAGACAATGATGAAGGGACTTTCTTGCTGCTGCAGTAACTTGTTTCACTCTCATGCAAAGATTAATAAGGGTGTTTTTATAAAATAGTATTAAATAAGAAAGGAACTCTGCTCTAAAAGGAGCTGAAATTAGGAAAATATTAGCTATAGTTAAGGACAAAGACTCCAACATCTGTCTTTCTCGTTTCCACACCTGAGAAACCAGTCTCTGGTTCTCGTTGAGCCACGCTTGTCTCATGGTGGTTTTGTGGTCGAAGCGCTGAGCCAGCAGCTCCAGCTTCTCCTGACGAATCAGCTCCTTACGTAGAGCCACACCCCTCTCATGCTCTGCTTTTTCCAGCCTCTCCCAGGCCTGAAGAACGACCATAAGCACGTGTTAAACAGTGTTAACGTGGAATCAGGAGGCAGAAAGCATCACAGCTGGCAGGCAGACGACCTTGTTGATGTCTGAGATGAGCTTCCCATCATGAGGCACGTAGGGTTTCTGGTTATTGGCTCTGAGTTTGCTTTGGATGGTGAAGAGAAGGACCTCGAGATTCCCCTTCTCCTGAAACCTGGGAGAGGAAAAGAACAATTAAGTCATCAAATCGCCTCCGTCTTTGTTCAGAGACGAGGTGAGATTGAAGGACACGTTGGGATGAAGCTAAGGAATCAGACAGATGTTCAGAATCTGGATCGAGGACTTTAAACAGCGTGAGTGCCAGCTGAGAGAAAGATCAGTGAGTAAAGGCCAACTCATCTGATCCTCTGATGTCCAGCAGCTTCGTTATTAATCGTTTCTAGGGTGAGGACCAAAACACATGGCGAGGCCTCATTCCAATATTATGGCCCTCGCCTGTGGAACGGCCTGCCAGAGGGCCTCAGGGCTGCAGAGACTGTTGATGCTTTTAAGAAGAGGCTAAAGACACATCTTTTTAGCTTAGCTTTTTAATTGACCTTCTTAATCATTAAGTTATTCAGCTATCAATATTATTCCTTTATCTATTCAGTCATTTTAATTCCTTCATTTAGCAATTTTGTCTATTTTCAT
>JAVQJG010197105.1:0-10649 GCA_036024015.1 Craterocephalus amniculus | reverse complement strand
AAAAGGTGGCGCTCTCGCGCAATTTTGCCCGAACAGTCACGAAAACCATAAAATACGAAATTTTTCAGATTCGTCTGGGGGGGTTCGCAAAATATGGTGAGTTTTTGAGCATGTTCAGGTCCCCAAAAATGCAGTTCTTTTGGGAGAAGAAAAATAAGAAAAAGAATAGGGAAGAATAAACACTAGGATTACAATAGGCCTTCGCACCGCCTTCGGTGCTCGGGCCTAAATATACTTTTTAATTGATAGCGCCACACAGAAAGCGGACACTTGGACATTTTACAGTAATGACCTAAAGGTAGAATAAAAAGGCTAAAAATAGAAAACAAGGAAGATAGACTAAAAGGCTAAAATAAACAAGAGCAGCAGGTTAGGAACAGTGGGGACATGACCTGGAATGTTATAACACACACCTGTCACTCAAAGCAAAAGTTCCATCCCTTGATTATGCTTAGCTTCAAGCTCTAACACACATTGCCTACATTACTACTCAACAGTTTGGACACACTTCCCCACAGAATCGAATCGATATTTACACTGTCCCATTTTTTGCACACTTGCAGGTGGAAGACGAAGCAATTGCTACCAACTGGGTTTCATTTACATGAAATCCTGGTCGTGTAGTAACTCTCACCTGTGTTCCTGTTAAATTTAAACTACATACTCAGACTATGATACAAATATTATAATATGAGAATCGATTCTAAAACATAAATATCTGGTATCAATGTTTCAGGATGGACCTGTATCGGTACATGAAACACATTCACATGTTCCAGGATGCAAACTACAGTGTACTCAGTGATCATTAACCACAGGAAAGCTACACACACACACACACACACACACACACACACGCACACACACACACACACACACACACACGCACACACGCACACACACACACACACACACTGCAACATCTTATAAAACTAACACTTTTTGGTGCTGAAAAGACTTGCAGAAAAGATCCACAATTGCTCACAGTTGGTCTGTCACATCATGGATTTCTGGAAAGAGTTGACACCATGTTTTATCATGGCTACCAATTAACAAACCCCTTTAATGATTATGTTCTTATGAATGAGTGTTTTGGATTATCGATATCTCAGAAAGATGGTGTTCTACTAGGTTTCCGAGATAACAGATGCCGTCCTGTCCTCAGTGTTGCAGAGGTGTCCGCAATGAATCCTGTCTGGTGGAGGTGGTGAATTGCCTATACTACACCCATGTTTAAAGACCATGAGGCCCACTAGTGTTAAACAAGAGTGTTTATTACAGAGGTTAGATAATGCAATACAGACATATCAGGGGTGGATGGCCGCAAAGAAGTGCCCCAGTTTTCCATGACAGCTGGCCAATAGACTCCATTAACTCCTCCTACTCAGTCACTCCACTGACCGCTCCTTCCCTGGTAATATTCCACAACATGAGTAATCAATCATAAAATAAACCGGCATGGTAGCTGAGATGATGCCAGTTAAATAAATTATTTTAATGACTTTCTTCCGTTTGCATGAAGTGGCTAAAACAGAAAACACAAAGGTTTCCCATTTGTCAACTCATATCTTGTGATTTTACAGAATCACTTCTTGTTTCTAAAGCCGTCCTTTCAGCACTTTGGGACAGAAAAAACGGAGCCCATGGAGAAGTAGAAGCAGATCATCATAGTTCCCTCTATAGTTCCTCTATAGTGTTACCGCTGGTGCCCAGTAAAGGGCTGTCTATGTGCCTTCATATTAACAACACTGTTATTACAATCATCTCAATCCTGAGCCTATTTTGAGTTTGTTGCCATTCATGTTTTAACTTGGGGAGGGTCGTGTTTGAAGTTGTACTGCAAGTAATCTTTTATGTGTTGGAGGTTCTGGAGTTGCTTTGATGATCACTCCTATAGAGAATGCACGTAGAAAGTACAACTAAGCAAAGGATGATGGAAGAAGCACTTACAGGTCCTCAAAGGGATACTCCCAGCTGTTTTCGCCCACATCGCATTTTGGTCCAATAGCCAAACCGGCAGAGGCCACGCTGGTGGAGTAAATAGCTCCAATAAGACCAAAAACAGAAGAAAAGACCGAGTTCAGCATCTGAAAAAGGGGGGATGGTTGAATATTAAAACAGATATTAAAGTTTCTTTTTCAAGGATTTCTTTTATGAGGGTTTTTTTGTGCAGATTTGACTTTGCTTTCAGTTCTAGATGTGGTTAATGGCAACTCAAGAGACTGTTACTGTGAGCCATACTACATATAATGGAAAAGGTCACACATCAGCGTAAGGTTACTTTGCTAATAGATATCTTCATTCGAAAGTTGCAAAGGCATACAGCGATCATCCATTTTTGCCAGATCAAAACTCAGATAATGACATAATTTCAGTTCTGTAAAGCTGTATTGACCCAAAGTGTGAATTGTTTCTCCAGGAAAAAACAACATTAATACACTAACTATAAGTCTGATGTTTTCAAGCTGCACACAGCATCTAAAACCAGAGAATTCAAAATGAAAAAATACTTGAGATGCAGAAAAAACAAAAGCAGCTGATTTCTAACTATTTTAGCGCGCTGCTCAGCACTGTCAGACTGAATGACTACACTTCTCTTGAATTAGAATAACAGTTCCTAACAAAGAAGTGATGATAAGACTTAAAATAAAGAGATTTACTTCTGCAGAACACATTCAGCAACAGATAACATCTTTGAAAAGTATTTTTAAAAGTGCAGTATCCAAAGAAAGATGCTTCGGTGTGAAGCTAATCCATTATCAGCTTCACATGATGACCGGTATATATGTACATTTTTCCTTGCCATTCACTTTTATCGCTCTTTATTAACACTTCAGACATCACAATGACATCCATTGTCAATCTTTCACATGATTTGACTCACCCGGCAACGGTTACCGCAGCAACCTTGTCCACAGCAACCCTTGCCCCCGGCCCTGATAGCCGAGCAGCTTGGGCACAGCATCTGAAAGGTTGTAAAGACAAAATGTCACCTCAGATATCAGATGAAAAAGAATGCATGTGAGAAAAGGTTAAATATGTCTTTGTATTGCTACATATACATACGTTTAAAATTTGTATACAGAATGTATGATATGATAGCTTATATGTATTTGTTTTCAAAATTTCTGAGGTCCAGAGAACTGTGAACGGACTATGATATCTTTTTGGGGGGGATTCCATAAATTTTACTGGCTATTTTAAGGTCAGACTTTGTGTTGGGTTTGGTTTGGTTTTCAGGTCTGATAGTTAGTAACATTAGTAAGAAGCTTTTCAAAGGCTTTATGTCAATGGTAGGTCCTCTGAGATCTAGAAAAGTAAGGCTATGTGCGTTGTTTTTCTTATCTCTCTGACCAAATATTTGTGATTCCTGAATCAATGTTCACTCTCTTGTGGGCACAGATGTCCACACATCCAAGTCTTTGTTTCAAAATGTTATATCTGCAATTACAAAAAATCGAATCCGCTCAAGTTTCCTTGTCAGATAACATATTTATAACTTCTTTGTAATTTTTTTTACATACAATACGTCACATATCTTGATGAGGACATAAAATGAGATTGCACATGTCCTTTGATAAGTAGCTACTAAATAACCCATTACATTGTTTTATATTTACGGAGGTAGGTAAAGTACTACATGTACAATGACTTACATTTGTTCAAGTAGTACTACTTATATGTGTATACGCACCATATATTCTTTGACAACAAATTCCGAAAGTTAGGTATGTCCAGCCTCTGTGTTTCATGTATATTTTAAATGTGAACATAGACTATAATGTGTATATTAGATTATATAATGGATTTTAGATGTAAGACAGAGCTGTCTTTGTTTCACCATCTAATCAACATGTTAGATGAAGAACCAAATAGATCCTTGGAAATGTGATTTCATCTCATACTGCCATGTATAGTCGCACACAGCTAAAATAAAAAATAAAATCTACTTGACTTAGATTTATATTTCCTCAAGAATAATCATTGTAGTGTAACTGTGGCTTATGAATTGATATGGCATAGCAACATAGAGTACAGTTGCCTAATTAGAGCGGGTTTGATTTGTTCTTTATCAAGCAAATTTTTGATTAGATTGTTTATTTGACTGCAACAAGATTTTTTTTGTCTTTATTTGATGAGTCTTGACATTGTATGACTGCTTGACAATCACCTTCATCTGTTACAAGTGAACCCACACAGAATAAGAAGCACACATAATTAAAGTTCTTAAAAAAATTCTCTTGTATTCCAAGAAATAATCCTTTGTTTTTCATTAAAAAAAACAATGCTCCTCATTAAAAGCTCACAAAAGCTAGCAATTTGATTTTATAGGTTTACACAAGGTGAAGTTAATGAGCTAAAAACCCAATAAAAAGAAACAGTATTGCATCTAGTGACTCGGTACTCACAAAGAGGCCTCCTCCGATGAGCCCTCCCATGAGCCAGGCCTGCAGGGAGATCTGATCGCTGTCCAGACTTTTCCCGTCAGGAAAGAACAGAAGCAGGTTGGAGATCATGCAGATGAAGGCCGAAGGCAGTAGGATCAGGCCCACCAGGCGGGCGCACTTCCCAGCACAACACATGGTTTCACCCTGAAATATTGAACTCTTATCGAATCTTCTTTCTTATTCCTCCCGCTCCACGTCAAGAGTAAGTCAGGGAATTCGAGTGAAACCAAAAAACAGGTGATGAGAGAAGCTCACCACTGACACCGGCTCAGAGAAAGTCAAACACAAACAGTGACGATTGCAGCAGGAAGGACAGAGGGAACAAAGGCCAGGTTTTGGTGTGGCTCTCTCTAATCAGATTTTTCAGCCTGTGTGTTTTCTGCTGGATCTTGAATAAAGATAGAAATTCTTGGGGGGAAAAAAAAATCTTGTTTCTTTTAATCTAGACAGAACAACCTCAAATCCAATGAAAACCCAAACTAAACACAAAAGTCAGGGTGTGTTATATATATTTGAGTGTGTAATGGCTGTGTCGTTGTCGCTGTGGATGCCCTTTGATACGTCTTCAGGATGATTATTGTTTCATTTATGGCTTAATGGAAACAGTTGAAGGCTTAAAGTACGGCATGTATCGGTGAGAGAATTTTTAAAGATAAGGGAGTAAATAAAACGGTATTAAAACATTTCCATTCTTAATATTAGTGTTTCATGCTTGTTAATGGAGAAGAAAACTTGTTCAATAACATTTGATCAGTTTACAGATTTTTTTTTCTAATTTCAAGAACCATTCTTTACAAACAACAGCAACAAAAATAGCATTTGTTTTAAGGGGTTTTATGAAGAAATAGAGCATCAAAGGCTGCTACGACACTATGCTCTTTTTACAGATTATTCTTTCTCAAAAAAATAAATGCATAAAGGCCATCACCGTTTCCATAAGAAGTTAGGTATAGCTACCAGATGCTCCTAATCAAGTACATTTGGTGAATTAATTATACACATTGAGCACCTTTATGAAAGCAGATGTTTTGGCAGGTTTCTACCCTTGGTCATTCAAGAGCATTTTAGCACAATGCCAAGGAGGAAAGACATCAGCAATAATCTTAGCTGCCAATCAACCTTGAAAGAGTTATAAAATCATTATTCTACAGTGAGAGAGATCATTTGCAATTTAAAGATATTCAAGATAGCTGGATATTTTCCCAGGAGGAAGACTCAGGAGTGAACACCTGAGCTGGCTCACCTTATATTCATATTCATCTCACATTCTGCATGCCTCAGTAAACATGTTAACTGTTAAAGTTCATGACAGTAAAAATAGAGAAAGACTGAGCAAATATGGCTCATATCAAGAGGTTTTCTAGGAAATGACAGAATTAAATAATACCACCAACAAAGCTTTTATGACTAATGAATATGATGCTGGTTTATATGTGATGTTACGACGATAGACACCACTAAAACATGATTTACTGATTATATAGATTTTGAGGTGACTTGAAAATGCTTAGCTCCTGAAAGGTGCAGCGAGTGATATATATATATATTTTTTTGTAGTTAGATTGTGTTCATGAATACAATTCAGCTGGTTTGTTCTCAATTTATTTCAAACAAAGCATTCATTGTTTCACTTTTACTTTCTATATTTTGTTTATTAATTTGAGACAGTGTGCTATGTCACTGAAAGCCATCCAAACAGGACTGTCGGGTTGAACACCAGTCACATACGTATGACGACAGAAATCCCCACTTGCTCTCTCCAGACTTCCTGTTACTTTCGCTTTCTGTGTCAGATGATGCAGGATCGCATATTCAGAGAAACGACGTCTTTTCGAGAAAAATGGAAGGTAAGTGAACCTTTATTTACTTTTTAAAAAGGACTTCATTGGAAGTTGTGTCTGGTAAATTGCTGTGGTGAATGGAATGATAATTTATTAAAACCATAAGGGATATTATATAACTGATGTGTAGAAATATTGAGAAGACTGAAGAGAAAACTGAAAGTATATAATCATATAAAACAAGCTACAATCACAGAGTAACATAATATCTCTACAGCAGTACTGCAAGTGGGTTGCAAAATCATTTCAGGGGGCACTAATGGTAAAAAGCATATAACTAACATTTACTGAAAAAAATGGGATTCTTTTATCATGAATGACAAAACATGAAACCAATAATGCAGAGATAAATCTAAAATTAGCTTAATTTTTAACACATCAATGTATAAATCAGTCGAAAGTATGGAGACACTTTTCCAATGAATCTAATGGTAAAATGCGTCCAAACTTTTGACTGATACTGTACATACAGTATAAGCCCACACCTCTGAACTGACCTATGTATTTGACATGTAGAAGAATTTCTTGACCTGCTGCTTTAGCTGTGTTCAGGGGTATGCCAACAAAAAACTACAGTGCATTCTGTTGTTGAGGGTTAACCCATCAAAACGTTCATAATGTATGTGTAAACATGAGGGTTGTTTATTGATTTCAAACAAGAAAATGCTAAAACTTGTATGAATACTCATTGACCCCATCTACAGGTCGCCCAGTGAGAGTAACACTTGGCACTGTCTGGAATATCCAGCTGAAACCTCCACCACCCGGACCCCAGAGACTACAAGGCGAGTATACTCTATGATAATAATATGGATCCATAGTTTGACCGGCAAAATTCCTTAAAAATACTCAGGATATCAACTTCCTACAGTTAAAAAAAGTGATAAATAGAAAAATACTGAAAACACAAAACTGATCAACTGAGCAAGTCTGGGGCATCAAAATGGTTCAACAGAGAAATTTGAACTTTTGACTTAATGCAACAACTTGTAAAATCACTGCAGTTTAAGGCAACAAAATTGATATGCTTTTTGCATTCATGCTCATATATGTGTAAATCTTTTTTACATCTCCTCATTTTTCTTTGCAAATAATAATATGCTACGGCTCAACACAACACTGTCACAAACTGCCTATAGCAGAAACTGTCATAGGTAGGAGAAAGTGCATAGTGGATTTTCTTCCCAACAACAAAACAACAGTTGCTTAGAGCAAATGAATAACCTGCGATACGGAGAAATACAATTAGCTTTTATTAGGGCAACATTATTACCAGAAAATAAAAAAATCATTACGTCAGCAACACACTCAGCCCAGGTTAATGGTGCTCTTGGTTAAAGTTTGACATTAAAGACAAACAAGGAAAAAACACGTTTGGTTGTTTTACAGATTTGCATCAAGTGTACTGACACTAAAGCAAAACATCATTTTCTGAACTTTGCAGTTGGGTTTGTAGTTACAGTGGCCGTCCTTACTGTGGCACGAATCATCTTTGGTGTGTATCCCTTTTTAATTTTAACAGTGTCTTGCTGCATTGTCTTTGTAGCACTTTGTGAACTGACTGTCTGTCAGCAGGCGGTGTATATTTCAAGGACTGCCCCCAGCAGCCAAACATCCCCAACTATCTGTTGGGAATGGCTTTGCATGCCATCCTCATGGTTCCATTCGTAACCCTCCCTTGTGAAAGTGACAGGGCTCAGCCAAGGGAGCATCCCACAGGCCTTAAGGCCTGCATGCTGTTTCTTCTATCCCTGTTTTACTTCCTATGGCTCTTCTTGGGTAAGATGGACAATATCTGAGACGCTGTTTTTTTCTTTTTCTGAAAGTTTTTTCCTACCTGGATCAAATGTTATTTAAAGGTGCTGTTTCTTCCCCAGACTTCATCTAAATATTTTCTTTTGTGTACTTCTAGGTGATGTGTGGGTTTTCTCCATCTATCAACCAAACTATGACCCCACAGCTGCTGATGGGCTTTACTGTGATAAGACTTTATACACATTTGCTTTCTGGAATGCTGTGTATGAGACATTTGGGCTTGGGGTCGCTCTGGCCAGCATTTGCAAAGGGCTGCTGTGTTATGTGGTCATGACTCCTGCAGCAGCAAACGCAGACTTTTATGATCGTGTCTGAGGTTGTAAATGGATCCTTGTTTTGTTTTTTTTCCCCGTTGCAGTGAGGTCACTTTAAAGTTTTATTTTACAATAAAATGTAAGAATATTTGTTTACATCTATACCCTGTTGACTGAAAGAGTGGAGGCATTCAGATTTCTGACCTGTATGTACTGTTCCCATGACAGGTCCAAACCCAAGATTTTTTTTTTTCATTCATTCAATTTTAATTAAATTTGTTTTTATTTATATAGCACAACAACTCACAATGTCATCTGAGGGCACTTTACAGGCAAGTAAATATGAAGCAATCCATCATCGTCCAATCCATATTCCCACAAGCTTTGACATAATGAATAATACCAGGAAAACCAACTGATTGCATTAAATCTAGACTTTGATTAAATCTCCCATCCAGAGCAAGTGGAAAGGAAAAAAACTTCCTTTCAACTGGAGTTAAAAAAAAACCAAAAAACTACTAAAACCACTAACCACTAAACACCACCTGCAATAAATTTGAAGAAATCATTGAGAACAGGCATGTTAAAATCTCTCAAACGGTATCGTTTGTTGATTAAATATATATATATATAAATCAAATAAATGCAATGAATCAAACTTACATGACAATAAAACAGCCGTTTTACTGATCACTCCATCATAACTTTAAAAGCAGCAAATTCACCACTAATTGGTATGAATACATCAGACTTACTGGGTTAAATTCAACTCTTTACTCTGACCAGAATCTCAATGATAGTCTTCATCATCCATAACATCTAATGGAGGCCCTACTTCAGTCAAACTGTCCATCTTTCTTTTTCTTTCTCTCTTTTACAGTTTCACTGTGCCCCCTCGCGTTTCCCATCCTTGGGTCTGACAGGTAGCTGCATCCCCTGGCACAGAGTAAAAAGGGGTTCAAAGTATATGATTGGTGCCAGTTAAGAACAGAAACTATGGGCCATATATAAGCTTGTTTAATGGGCTAAAGGTCAAGAAAGAACTCAGGCACAGAGGCCCTGAAAGGGGAGATGTGTAAATATTAACCCACAACATGTATATGTGTCATTGCCCACCATGTTAATGAAAAAAGGCAACATATGGATAACTAATGTGGTTAATAGAGTTACACTCAGGCTGTAATTAACAGACAGTTGCTCAATTCATTGATGGTTTAATATTCAAATTTGCCTCCTTTAGGAAAAACATGTAAGCCAATATCTTCAGTCTCTCTCAGTACATGCTGACTTTTGTGTTGGTTTTAATCTCAGGAATATCTTCAGCACTGTTGCACTTTTGCTTATGAAAAATAAATGATTGATTTTTCTGCTGTTTTCATGTATTGTCTGAATTTTTATATACATGTTGCTGTATTTGCTGCATTCAAATAAATAAGTTGATTAAACCTAGATTATGAATCTATGATTTTGTAAATATTGTTTCTATCTGAAAACATTATTATTTGTCTGGGCCATGGTGTCACAGACTGCCCCTTCAATTAGACTATAGTCATCAATATTTATTTATTGGTTTATTTATAATCTATGAAAACATCTTGTTTTTAGTTTGTTTGTTGATTTATTTTGAAAAATGACAAACTCAGTAGAGTAAATTTGCATATATTTCTGGATGGCTGGTTTTTGTATGGATTTCAATCTGCCTGATTTTGCGTAACAAACACATGTTAAACGTCATCAGCCTAACAGGTGGATGACGCAACACCCTATCAGCCAATCACGGAGGGGTAAACAAAGTCGCGTCCCAGTGATCGGGAACTTCCCCTTGTCTGTCGAAAATCAGTCAGTCCTTCACGGATCTGGAAGTAAGTGTAAAAAGTGAAAATAAAAAGATACATTTTAAAAACAATAAAAGGGTTGTTAATTTTTTCGTCACATCACTTTAGTGGTTAACGTGTAAGAATCCAGAAAGTCCAACAAAAACATCGGGCAAACTTCATCTGCAATGACAGGCAAGTCCACCATCCTGACACACACTTCCATCAGGCAACGCGTAGCCTATTATTTGACATGATTATAGTTGATAAAAATGCTTATTCGAAATATTACACTTATGGTGTAAATGTAGTACAGCGAAAATGAAAAAACTCCATGTGGCTTATAATGATGCACTGAGAATTGTGTTAAAAATTCGCAGGGGGAATAGTGCCAGTGAAATGTTTGTGACAAACAATGTGCCCACATTTAAAGCTGTTCTGAGAAATCTTATGTATAGGTTCATATGCAGATTGACC
>JAVQJG010197100.1:0-20807 GCA_036024015.1 Craterocephalus amniculus | reverse complement strand
AGCATTGGCGGGACGCTCTCTCTGCCGAGTTAATTTTTGGAACGTCCAGACTCCGATCAGCCAGTAATAGCGTTCCTGTGGTGATCCGGAGTCAAATTATGAAAGTTAAACCCCTTAGCGAAGAAAAAGCGTCACACAAAAGCTAAAAGAAAAATAGCCTCTATCGCTAACTAAGCTAGCCGGATGTGAAATCGGGTATAGTCCCTTTAAGTGATTAAATATTGGAGTGAATTCTGACCAATGCTCTGTCTTAACTGAAGCCAACATATCGGTGCCTGGGTGGAAGCGGCTCAAAACAAAAGCAGGCAAAGAGGATCATGGCAGTGGTAGAGACTGAAGCAAACAGCGAGCAGAAGAAGTCAGCAGCCTAAATAAACTGCCCAGATAGGATGGGTTTCATAAACGTTTGTGGCTGATATGGTGGCTGATCACACTGGAGCTTGTGTTGTCTATCTAAACTAGTTCGGAGACATTGCTTCATTTTTGGGCAGTCCGCAGGAATTTTAGCTTCAGTTACCTGTTCTGAGCAGACAGGAGAGGCACATGGTTCAAAGTTGAACATGATGTTGGTTCAGAGATGATCTTCTACCAATCTTGCTTGGAACCAGTGCTTAGCTATTTGAGTTTATGTTGTCTTTCCATCATCTCCAACCAGTCTGCCCATTCTCCTCTGACCTCTGACAACAACAAGACGTTTTGGTTCAGACAACAGCTGCTCACTGGATATTTTTTCTTCTTCAGACCATTCTCTGTAAACGCTAGAGATGGTTGTGTGTCCTAGTAGATCAGCAGTTTCTAAAATACTCAGACTTATAACCATGTTACCTTCAGTCACCTAAATCTGATAAGATATTTGTGTTAATAAGCAAATGAACAGGTGGCAGGTGGTAGGGCAGCATATATATCACAGGTGGTGAAACAAGTCACACATTTGTTGGGTAAATTAGGTTCACGTACATGAAAAGTCTTAAATGAGAACACTATATTTTTTCTATATATATAAAATGAGTACTGTTTATTTTCTCAGCTATCTTTGATGCAATGTATGTGAAAAAGATGAAAATTCACCTTGAACATAAAAAGAATTCAGTCTGAAATATTTGCATTGGCATGGGCTGCATGGTGGCGTGGAGGTCAGCACGCAGGCATCAGATCAGATTAGATTAGATCAGACTTTATTTATCCCACTGACTGCGAAATTCACATGTTACAGCAGCATAAGCAGAAAAAGTGGGCAAAATAAAAAGAATAAATAGATAAAAACTAAGGATTACACAAAATACACTAAACATAAAACTGTAACAGTATAAAGTGACAATGTAAACAGTATAGGCAGTAAAAACAGACTACAACATGACAGCCTGATTATAGATTGTTGTAGAGTCTGACAGCATCTGGGATGAATGACCTGATGAACCTCTCCTTCTTACATCGTGGGTGTAACAGTCTGCAGCTGAAGGAGCTGCTCAAGGTCCCCACAGTGTAATGTAAGGGGTGAGATGTATTGCTCATGATGGATGTCAGTTTGGCTATCATCCTTCTCTCCCCCACCTCCTCTACAGAGTCCAGAGGACAGTCCAGGACAGAGCTCGCTCTCCTGATCAGTCTATTGATCCTGCTGCTGTCCCTGTCTGTGCTGCTTCCTCTGCAGCAGACTACAGCATAGAATATGGCTGAGGCCACCACAGAGTCATAAAAAGTCTTAAGAAGAGTCCTACACACTCCGAAGGCCCTCACAGCAAGAAGGCTGCTGCTTTGAGGCTTGGCTGGGGAGGAGTTTGAGCAGTAGCCTGTCTGTGTGGCGTTTGTAGGTTCTCCCTGTCAATGTGTGGTTACTTTGGCTTCCTCTTACAGTCCAACATTAGGGTAACTGGTCACTTTAAATTCTCCCTGGTAGTGAATATGTATATAAATTTGGTCCAAGCGGTATGGAACACTCTCTCTGCCAGCATTACCGCCACTAACTACGTAGAACTTGTGGGACTGTGAGTAGCTTCTGCTGAGAAACGACGCACAGACTTTGGTGACTCCCTGCATGTGTGAGCTGGCATGCTGAGTTGAGTATCGAGCTATTAACGTTCCTGCCTTCAAAACGGCTTTCATGAGAGGTAAACTCCCGACTTGGTGAGTTTTGGTCAAAAGGTGATTAAATGCTTAGTAAATGTTTAGCTCAACGCTAACTGCACTAGCATCAGTGAGTTGGGCTTGATTAGTCTGTACAGTTAATAACTGAGTATCTCTGGCCATGTTAATTCATGCAGGCCAGGTTTTTGGGTTGGATTTAAAGCATCGATGGCGTGGCAACCCAGATGAGACTACCTGATCCTCGCACCTGTTGAAGGATTGGTCTAGAGCTCGATAAGCTACTTGCATCCTTCACCACTCAAGAATCTATTGACCTTTTTCATGGCTATGGTGGTAGGATAAAAACACTACGAACTACACCAGAACCTACTATATCGTGAACTCACACCATGTGCACAGTGTTCATCTTCAGACTGACATGACATTATTTTATTTGAATTGACTTTTGACCCCGAAAGACACTGTTTTGTCCTTGCAACGTTAACATCCACACTGCCTGTGCTCTGGAAGGACTCAAACTGCCCAGATGTGAGTGTAATGTTATAGGTCGTTCTGCTAGTGATGAATGTGATTAATTGATTGTGTGAATATTTACAGAGCTCTAGGTATTGAACTGTTTTGTTTAATCAGTTATTATATTAGCCCTAATCTGGATCAAGTAATTACGAAATTTGGATAAGGAACTTAAATACATATGCACTCGGGTTAGGAAAATGACTTTGATCGCTCATTGGTTATATGGGAACAGTATTTTTTTTCCAACTATATTTTGGTTATGTGAACTTGAACACTTGTAACCAAGTGACATTTAATTTTATTTCTTTCAAGTTTATGTGTTGTACATAGTAATACTAGGTACCTGTTAAACATTTCATGCTTCAGGTGTGTTTATTAATTATTGCAAAAGACCTCTATCTCCCAGTCGAGTTGAGAAACTTCTGAATAATGCCCAAAAATAAGTCAAAGTCTCCCGTTACATTTTATATTCAAATTATTGTCACTAACTTTATTTACAATATTAGGAGACAAGTACTACATTATCATTTTATGCCCTGTTTAATTTTTTGTTGTTGTTTTCATTTTATTGCAGAGCACTTCGTGATTTTATCTTTGAAAGTTGCACAGAAATTAATTTTACTCTCTTAATTACTAACTTAATTATTACAACACCTTGTGTGAAGTCTGTGAGCAAAAAGATTATAAAAACAGTTGAGAACAAGGAAAAATGTTCTATTACAAGTCACAAACCCAAACTAAGGAACAGAAAACTGCTGATCTCTGCACCAACAAGACTTGCATCATCCATCTCTAAAATGGAGGAGTTCAGGGGCCCAGACACACTGCAAAGGAAACTCATTATGACCACTGCAGCCCGTTTATGCTCTAGCCTAACCTGTCTCCTACATAGTTTAATTTGGTGTAATTTGGTTTTCAGAGAACATGCGTCCCTCAACACAAACAAGAGCAGTACGACTAGAAACCATGGGGGCATTGTTGAGCGGTACTTCTGATATGCAACCACCAGTAAAAGGAACAAAGAAGGAGAAGCTGTAACGTATTTAATGGCTGCATAGACCACAGTCATTATCTGCAATGCTTTTGTTTATCTCTGTCTGAGAATGAACATTGTCATAATTTCACTCTCACTATATTTGATATTGTCTAAAACTGACCTTGGAAGTTAGAGGTGAGCTCTGAAATCTGCTCTTTCCTCTGGTAGATGTATTGCCTAAAAAACATGTAAATCTAAAGAACACATCAAAGTACAAGAGCACTGACATTGTTAATGGACATACCTAAATTCTTGCATAAAGGGAGCATAAATGGGTCAGATAGAGCAAGCAGCCTCTTATCCCTTCATCTGGGAGGGGCTTGGAGTAAAACTGCTGCTCCTACGTATTGAGAGGAACCAGGCAAGGGGGCTTTGTTGTCTTGTTGGGATGCCTCCTGGTTACCTGGGGAGATTTTCAAAACCTGTCCCACTGGAAGGAGACCCGGGAAACAACTGGGACATGTTGTGGGGACTATATCTCTCAGACGGCATGGGTACACCTCAGGATCCCCCTATGGGGGGACTTGAAGGGAGGAAGGCTGAGGCTAATACCCCCGGGCCACAAATCAAACACCGAATGAGCAGTGGAAATTTTCTGGATTTTTTTAATAGAGCTGTCAACTAGTTGAGCTGTATAAGGATCAGTGTCATATCATATTTGCAGACCAACAGTGGTGGAACCTTAGAATGAACAGCTGACATTGAGGGAGCAGGTCAGAGGTAGACACAGGCCGCAGTTAGGATCTGAACCCTGAATATAAATATATTTATGTATATGTATATATACCCCTGTCAATATTTGTGCAAGTGACCAGGGATCAAGTCAAGAGGCATCTAGAAGGTCTCTCCTCCTCTCGTATGTTGTTGCGAGGCCTCTAAAAGGGTTATTGCTAATGTCTTTCTTCCTTGGCAATGTATTAACACACCTGATGCTGTATTAAAAGCAAAAAAAGTTCAGACCTCTTTACAGATGTGCTCTGTTGATGATGATCAATTAATTAAGTACATTTACTTATGCTCCAATGCAAGCGGAACAAATGACTAAATCCAACGCATGTGACATGGTATAGACTGCCTTGAACATGAAAATGAAAATCATGACAGATGACACATCGATTCCTGAGGATCCTGAACACTTCTGATCATTCTGGCAAGATATTTGTGTAAAAACAAAAATGTCAATCTGCTGGTGGCATGAGCGGAGAAGTCATTGCAGTACGTCAAGAGGGAATTTCATTACAACTGGTGGACTGGCTGGCCGACACACCAGCTGCCAGACGGACACAAACATCAACACTATCCCTGTAGCCATGCTGCGACCAAGGCTAACATTTCTTTATTTGCTCTGAGTGTCACATCTCCTGCCAAGAAACTTGAATTAAGCCGTGCTACATAATGCAGCCCTCCATCCGCCACTCCCGCCTGCAGCCACATATTCAAAGGTCAGACTCAGCAACGGGCCCTTCAGTGCTCTTCAAAGGCTCACAGGCTCTTTTCTTCTCTCTCTGTTCTGCTGCGGAGCTGCTTCAGGTGATGTCACATGACTTGTCAACAAACCCTCCCAATAACCAACACACTCACATGCAATCACACACACCTATTGATGTTCCATTTTGTCAAGTTCATTGATGTGCCAGATGAAGTGCGATGTCCGCTGAGAGTTAAATCCTAGGACAACCAATCAGCGCCTCAGCTCCTAATTTAATTAATAACTCCTCAGTCTAATTAGCAGACGACAGGCTGGGAGGAAAAACAGCTGCAGTCACCTGGGCCTCTCCACTCCATATCAATCCAGGGAAAGATGAAAACGACAAGATGAGTCTCCAGGGGTGATGGTGAGGGATGTGTTCAGTAAGCTCTGTGTGTGTGTGTTTGGAGGATGTAGAGGTGCTGATCAGCTGTAAATCCTTGGGGTGTTGCGTGTGTTTGCTAACAGCAGGAAAGCCAGCAGCATCTTATCTGCCGGCAGTAACGCTCTTCGGTGGAAAAAGAAAGCGCCTCTGGGATTACCGCTGGGACTTATTGACAAGTTGTTGAGTGGTGGCGACGCTGGTGGGGCTTGTCGACACTCGCCGTCTGCTTGTCGGAGTAATTAAAAGTGATTGAGTCGGCCCTCTCACATCCGTAAGCGATAATACAATCAGGGTGTGGTGATGCAAACATCAGCACAGGGGGACATACAGCTGGGTTCAGGGTCAAAGGTGGGAACAGATGAATTTTCTGTCATTACCAGACAGCTAAACAACACTGCACATCTGCATCTTGTGCAGATGTTCAGATTTCAAACTCCTTTGAAATTTCCAGCAGCTCTAACCTTGGACAGTAAGATAGAGACAGACAAACTAAAACAAAACTAAAACATATATAAAGTTTGGATTATCTTGTCATATCAGTTTGTTTCAAACTGTAACTCTGACATTGGAATATAGGCAAACTTGTCAGTTGAGCTAAAAATATTGTTTCCTCAGCTGTTGATGGAGAAAATTCATGTCATGTTTTTAGTGAAGAACCAGCAGAAGTCTGATTTCTTTATGCGGCTAACACTGATGACTGATGCAGCGAGTGGGCATCCTCCTCCATTCGTCTTGGTTGGTTCAGTGGGAGGTTAAAAGGGAAAAAAACACTGCTGCAAGGTATGTTTAGTGTGTTAACTGTAGCTGTGGATCTAACTCAGTGTATCTGACATAGAAGCAGCTCTATAGTTGTCCAAGGACCAGCATGTAAACCCACTCTCATTCCCAAAGCATTGGATGTGGCCTTAGGCCAAAACCAGTAAAGTCTTTATAGACTGACAGCAATAATTAAGAGTGTATATATGAGAGGTACTCAAATTCTAATCTTTTTAATAAGTCAAAGGTTGTTTGTAATCCTACAAGCCTTGACTAAATAACCTCAGCAATGAGTACAAAGCAAATATTTAGGAGGGTGGTAAGTACGA
The DNA here is from genome assembly GCA_036024015.1 of Craterocephalus amniculus. Lineage (NCBI taxonomy): Eukaryota > Metazoa > Chordata > Actinopteri > Atheriniformes > Atherinidae > Craterocephalus > Craterocephalus amniculus. The sequence continues at coordinate 14,232 of JAVQJG010197100.1, read as the reverse complement.
TGGCCGACAGGCGCAAATGCACTGCAAAACCAGGAACGTACTGCAAAAACAAAAACAACTGGAAGAAGGGACTGCTGCATAATCACTCACACGATGGAAGTGCTCCGGGCCTCTAGGAGGAGAAAAATGTGCTCATCCAGTTGATAGGATGAGCAGTGCGAGGCCGCGCTTGGAGGAGTGGCAGACCCAACCCCCGGAGGAGAAGGACCGCCTGAGGGAGAGGCCGCCGAGACACATCACTGAGCCCCTTTTTAACGTGTCCTTTTTAAGGATTTCTATGACTTTTAGTTTTTATTATTTTTATGATTTTTAAGCTTTTTAATAAAGCTTTTAACAGACTTTTTAATACTGCCCTCCTGTCTCCATCCTTCCAGCAGCTCCCGGTATCTGTTTTAGCGGACCCTTTTTCACGGCATGCGACACAAGCGCTTGAATGCATTGATGATTACTATAAAACAACATATGTCCCCTACAAATCATATTAATGACACTTTATTTTCTGAACACAAACAGCCAAAACAGTAAAGCAGCAACATGAAACGTTACTGATTCCAGATCTTCAAGATCTTTCCCGTACTGTAGGTCTAATTAATCTGTTGTAGCAGCACAACATTATAACATGTTTACTCTGTTAACATGAACATAATGTCTGGTGAATTTGCATGTTATGGGGACTTGGTACAGGCTGATACAGGACAGAAACGGCTGAAGAAACAGAGCCAAAGAGGAGATGCATGTTAGCAGAAAGAAAATCTTCTTAATGAGTGAAAACTCACTGCTGCCCTCTAGAGGGCCAGAGCACTTCCGTTGTGTGAGTGAATGAGCAGCGTTTCCATATTGCAGTTGTTTTTGTTCATGCAGTGTGCTCCTGTTTTTCAGTGTGTTTCTCTATGTAAAGAGTGTTTGCACCTGTCAGCCACTGTAATTAAGGAAAGTTTTTCTTTTTAAATATAGATATAAAGATGTATGTAGAGGTTATAAAGGTAGTAAAAAACAAAAACAAACAGATGAAAAAATAAATGGAGTTTAAATGGATACAGTGTAACTTTTGACCCAAACATTAGCCTAATGTGAGTAATGATGGACTAATTCTGGGGTCAATATACAGCATTTGATGCATGTCAGCACTCTGATCGGGCTACCAGACATGGTAACTCCACAGTAGCAGGTGCATCTGTCATTGAATTATGTGACCTGAAGTACTTTGCTTTATGCTCTCCTGTATGAAAACAGATGGTGCTGCTTATGCTACTTTTTCCTCTTATTCGATCTGAAGTTTAACATGGGTGAACAAAGTAAAGTGAAGACAGTGTCCAAGTAGGCCAGAAAGAGAAAAGAGGAAAGGAATCGCTCCAGAGGTTCCTGTTGTACAAATGCACCAAATTGTGATGAACTTTTCCTCATCTTCCTGCAGCGTTTATGCAAAACAACAGCAGTAAGTCCTGATGAGCAGCAGAACATTGTAGAACATGTCTGTGTCCAACTGCGACTAGTTGAAGCTAATCGGCTACAGGCCAAAGCTAACATGACCCCCTACACCTACGTGTGCAAGTGACACTGATTTTCATTAAATAAATAGAACAATTAGTAACTGGCTTGATTTATATTTATTGCTTCCATACACTCTAATGTCCCATAAGCTACAGGCTAATAGCTACTGATATTTTCATTTTGTGATACAAGGAATCTACATATAAGCACTCAGTTACATACCTCCGCCAAGGCCCGATCCTTTAATGGTGAAGAATCTTTTGGAAAATTCTTGATTCCTAATTACTTCAATATCAGTTGGTCAAAGTGGAATGCAGACATGATTCTGAAACACAGATGGAAACTGTTTAATTTTGTGACAGTATTGTATGACCAGTGGAAAGTCACAGGTTCAGCTCCCCCTGATATTTGTAAGAGGAGGCTATAGACCCACCTTCCTATACCACATAGGAAAAATGTGGCCATTAAAAGTTTTGATTTAATCAACAATGATAAACTATTTTTATATAGTTCATAATTATCCTCACTATTACAATAAAAAATGTGATCAATCAAATTATGATCAAATGTGATCTATTCTCATTTTAATTGAAAACATGTTAAAAATATCCTTAGTTCAGAGATCTGAACCAAAAACATGTCTCTACTGATTATATACAGTATTTAAACATTTATACTTCTCCAAAGAGTTGTGAGTTTTAGTTTTAATCTTTAGTTAATTACAAAGAAGTATTTTCATCATTTATTCAACCCCACAGTGTGCAAGGAGAGATGTAAAATGGAAAGTGGAATAAAGTCTAAAATTTACATTTTTAGTCCTGAAAAGTATCTTATTAAAATACAAAGACACTGTACTTTACCCTGCAAGCATCCAGATATCACTTCAATTTTAATAAGTGCTCCAGATCATTAGTTCTTCTGTCTTTCTGGAGGTCTTTCAACCTTTTTCTTTAGAAGTGTACAGCTTTTCTTAAATTGATTTTCAGTAAAGTCCTTTTATTTGACCATCTTCCAAGACAATTTTGGTTTTCTTAGCCACTCTACCTCAATCTATGAATCATTTCATTATAAAAAGGCTCTTAACTCAAGGGATGAACCAATATTGTTGACACGTGGCAGTTGTAAATTATTTAGTACTATCAGTCTGCACAAACACAAATAATGTGTTTGTTCCTATTTCTTTGATCGTATGTAGGAAAAATTTCTAAGATGACAGATTGACTGACCGAAAATGTTTTGCAACAAAGTGATTCTATAGAGCTATAAGGTGAAAACTTGGAAAATTGTGTCCTTAAAACATTTGAGTCAACTGAATAACTGAAGGACAAAAGTGTCAAGAGTAAAAAAAAATAAAATAACTATCTATTTGAAAGGGATGCTCAGCAAAAAGAGCAACAAATCCATCATAGAGATGAATCTGGACCTTCAATTTATCCAACTTGGGCGAAGTCTGGCTGTCAAGGAGTCATTCTTACGAAGGTAAATGGGAAGAAAAGGTTGAGGTGTGCCACGTGACACAAGAAATGGACTGAAAATCATGGCAACATAATGGATCCTCCCCAGAGCCCAGACTAAACATTACTGAATCAGCGTCGGATCGTCTAGACAGAGAAGTGAACAAAAGGCAGAACATTCAAAGAACTTTGGAAAGTTTTTGAAGAATCCTGGAGAATAACACAATAAGCCACATTACAAAGATGCTCACAAATCACTTTTTGCAAGTCCAAGTCATGCCCTTTGGTCACGAGTCCAAGGCAAGTCTCAAGTCTCTTAATAATAATTTGCCATGTTTTTTCTTTTTTAATGAACCTTCTCACATGCTGCTATTCGGTCAACTAAGAAATAATAATACTGTTAAGCAATATTTTAAAAATTTAAAGCATCAACTTTATTTTTATCCCTCCTATATCTGCTTTCATAGAGTATCAGTACTAATTAGTTGTTTGTTATATGACTTTATGTCACTTTGTTATATCACTTTAAAAAGGGCACAACAAATGATTTCCTTTAAAGGAAACTGTATTCTTACATCATGAACATAGTTATTGTATTAGTACAGTAACATGTAATTTGGTCAAAACATCTCACTATAATTTGCAAAAATAACTTATTATCCAGTAATTATAAACTACTAATAATAAATAATGAATGCCACGGTAACTTTGCTGTGGGCAAATAAGTGTGACAAGCAAAGTGACATTCACTGATGTATTCAAATATTCAGTTATAAAGCTGTTGACAAGCTAAACTTAGCTGATGCTGTGCTAAACATATTTGCTAACTGTGCATATGGGCTAATGTGACCCACCTGTCCACGTGAGTTTTTACCACATTTAATCAATCAAACATTGTACTGCAGACTTTGCAGACTTTCGATGACTCTTTTATGGTTCTCTTGTTTGAAGTTTTTATAGCCAAACATAATAATGAAGGGTGCTACTGCTGCAGCTGCAGGTCTGTCGGTTGCCATAGTGTCATATGAAATAATTAATGCGCTGAGCTGCAAGCCACGCACCTGATGCATCATGTGGTTCACATGTCAAAAAAGGAGGAAAGACGTCGGACGTTTTTGGGGCGTGTTTTGCCAATGCAAACACGTCCCAAAAAAATTATTCACAAGTCAGAGTCAAGTCTGAAGTCTCTAGAAATGAGACTTAAGTGCGATTTGAGTCCGAGACGCAAACTCAAGTCCCCATATCTGCTGCAATACAACACAAATAGCTCGAAAAAAACCCATCAAGCCACATCACAAAATACTGCAACAGCAAAATTACATAACACTACATAATTAGCAGCAACACAATTACGTAGCTGCAACACAACACAATAACCCAGAACACAAGATACAATTAGTCATAACACAACTAGCTGCTAATTGTAGCTATTGTAACTAACGCCATTAGCCACAATACATGAGGCCACCACACAACACATATTGACTGCATCAAAACCCTCCCTCTAAGTATTTTTGAATGTATTGCTGCTCTCTCATAATTGTATATAAATTCTAAAAAGGCTGTGGCTCCAGGATTATACCGCTATGACTGAATGACAAACTGAAATAGATTGAAAAAGTCAGAGATGCAGCACTAAAGTGGAAGTCTGAGACAAAGCATGTCAGCATTGTTCTGCAGGAGCCGCTGTTTTCCCTCTCACGGATAAAAAAAAACATGACTTATAACCGATCGCTGATGAATTTGAGCGTGTGTAAATGTCTCCTAATATACAGTCAGAATAACTGGGTTTGAATTATTCTCTTTTTCATTTCACTAATGGCTCGGCAGAACACAGCAGTGTGGATGTAGAAGGTGAAAGAGAAAGGGAATGATTATTTTCAGCAGGCTCTCAGATACAGGTGGGAAAAGGGCAAACTCTCAGCTGGTGGCGTTCATCAACAGCCGCTGGAAAGGTCACACCATGTCTCTTGACGTGCGCTCACACCCGTAGGCGTGTTTATCCCTGCTGGATCCCCCCCTCCCACAACTCCTCCACCACAGATATTCACCCCAACAGCCCACCACTGCTTTTATTAGCCCCCGTGGGAGAAAGGCTGTGGTGGCAGCTACAAACCATGTAAACACACAGCGCTGCTTTAATGTCTTTGATGAGAGGCTTGATTGCTGATGAAGCTGTGTTGCTTTAAGTCAGACGCAACATCTGAAGAGTTATGGCTTGGCTCTAATCTTGTTTTTCAGAGCTGAAAGATGATGACTTTGCTGGTGTGAGACATTCAGGAACGTCTGGACCGTCCTGCTTTTCCTGACATCGTTAATACCTGCCAGCAGTGTTTCTCCTGCGTGCTTCATCATGCCGCATCATATTCTGCATCTTCAGCAAAAAGTCACCATGCACATGACATGATACTTCCCTGAGATCACGTGACTGAGAGAAAAGTGGGTTAATTGGTCAACATGTATTTCTGCATTTATGGACAACAGTGAAAATAAACACAGATGCTCAAATATTTGCTCATTTTAAATGACAAAGTACTTAATTTTGTTTTCATTTTAAATTCCGGTTACTTATCATTTTATTAGTTTATTTCAAATTTGAAATACTTCAGAATAATTTATTTATTATAAATGTAAAATGCTTGATTATTTATTTATTTGTTTATCTGAAACCTAAAATACATTTTTACATTATTTATTCACTTTAGATTTAATATTTGTATTATTTGTCATCTACCTTAATTTCAAAATATTCCTATTTGCAAGTCTCCAATGATTGCAACATGGATCCATGTGGTCATCTTCCCAACAACAAGAATCCAACTAACTCAGCTGCTTTATTTTATAGCAAAGTAGAATTTCTGTTCTCATGTGTCAGAGATCTTGTCCGTAAAACTATGTCTACAGTATTTTCTAAAACAGAGTTTTTCCCTCCTAACTTTAATCCCAAAAAAATCATGTCTGCAATAAATCATTGAAACACAAACCAAAATATGCTGATCTAGCCAAAGTGAATCTTTGCTGGCCAATCAAAAGTCTGTAAGCGTTGGTGGAGTCAGAGTGAAGTTTTTCCTTAATATTAATATCCTTAATGAGGACTGGGAGGGCTGTCAGCCCAAGAACACGGCTATGCTCATACTGTAAATTTAAATGATTCACATTGTGACTCTAGCCCCACAGATGGAGATGTTTTCCTAAAAGTTTTGTTTTCAGTGCATCTAAACTGCATTTGCATGATGAAAAGTGAAAAAAAAAAAAATAAATTGTTTTACGAAGAGTCCATAGACCCGATCAGAGAGATTACATTACATCCGATATAAAAAATTACGTAAACACAAATCTTATGGAATTGACAAGCCAACAGCATGAGATGCCAAGGAGTCACCGCAACTACAATGTTCACTTTTATTTCTTCCTTCTGTACTATAGAATGTCCATGTACTGAATATTAAATAAACACAATTCACTAAGGAGCAATCAGCTGAATTGATTGAACAAAAATGAATTTGATGCATAAGAGAAGAATATTAAACAATTTTGTCTTGCTTTTGGACACTGATGTGTCATCTCAGTGGAGCGGTGGTAAAACAGAAGCTTGGAGCCCGCAAGCTAGAGATAGATGAGATGGCCCACCTCTGATGAGGCTCTGAAGGCACCATGAGGAGGTGGATGTGGGAGGAGGAGGATGGTTAGGCAGTCTGAAGGGAGGATGGTAGAAGGATTAGACTTGATTGGTTTGAAAAGTAACTAGCAAGAGCACTGAACCAAATTTGTGAAAACAGAATAAGGTGAGTTTGACAGCTAGGGAAAACAGAAGTGATGATGCACAGCAGGATGAAAAATCCAAACACCACAAAATGGAGGTAGATAATGGGCCTTTATTATCAAATTCATTCAAAAACATTTTTTCAGTGTTAAGCTTGGACATCAGGCATGAACAGTCCCAGGTTGAAGGCAGTCTCTCTTTATCATGTGCACAGTTTTGAGAGGACTTTCCAGTCTAATAATCAAATATTTAGGAATAGAATTTCATTCCTCCAAAAAAGAACACTGTCTATAGTTAAAATTATATCCAGCTAAATTCCGCTGTTACAGCAACCTAAAATAAAACATTTATATATGAATAGCAAAGCCAGTGTAACTCTAAACAGTTTCAGCTCTGTCTAATGGGTGCAGCAGTCCACAAATACTAGCAGATTCAGGTTCACACTGGCACTGTGAGGGAAAGGTCCCATGAGGTTAACTTCCAGCATCACCAAAGGTCTGCTGGCAAAAGCGTGTTGGGGTTTACCTGGATGCACCAGGGTCTGTGGTTGTACTACTGGTTCACTGGGCAACATTGCACATAATTCCTCACACTTTGACTGAGGCCAGTACAGAGGTGATCCTAACTGTTAATATGGTTTGTACCGTCCACGGTGGGCAGACAAGAGGTTGCCGTGGTAGTGGCAGAGGACAGAGGATGAGATATAAATCTGGCACAGCATCCAGTGACTGGATCATTTGGTACACTTTATCTTCCACCACAGTGAAGTTGGTTGTGGTATTTTCAAAAATCTTTCCTTTTCCCATGATTTTGTCAACAAGGGTTGTAACCTCAGGATCGTCCTGCTGTGCCTTCCATATACCCTCGACTGTGACTTGTGGACGCATGGATCCTTTATGGAGCACAACACACCAGGACAAGCGAGTAAGTGATCTTGATATGAAATCTGAAACTATACTGTACATTTCCTGGTGTTGGTTTTTAGGTTTTAAAAAACCCAAACAGTGCTCTACAGATGTTTTCCAGACATTTATATTCCATTCAAGAGGTTTATAATCCAGATGAAACATGTGTTTATTGGGAAACTCTATATCAAAAATCCTAAATGACTGATCAGTGATAACACAATTATTTATTACATCTTTGTAATAGTAAAAGGTTTCTATCACTGTTGTTAAGAGACCTCAATTTTAATCTAGAAATTATGATGAATCCTCTTTCTGTCAAACTTGATGCTACTGTCAAAATTGAGATCAGTGTCCAATCAGGAGCCGACAAAGATCCAAAAAGTGGCTTGAAAATTATATCTCTGTCTGAAAAGAACAAAAATAATGGTCCATGACAGCTGGAGTCAAAGAAGCAGGGTTCAAATTACAGGAGGTGAGCTTGGCTTGGCCTAGCATTGATTTGTCAGCATTTTGTGTTAGTTAATTTAATTAATTAGATCCACCATGTGATCTGCTTTTATTTGTGGTTGTGAATCAATTCTGTGTCCCTTTTCTGATTAAATCATATCTATGTGAATGATTCAAACCTTTAACTTATCTCTGTGTAGAGATGGCCTAAATTTGGAAGAGCACACAGGCCTGTACAGCCATAGCCCCGAACTGGTAGTGCCCCATGGCCTAAAGGGACTAAACTTCATGACTCCTAGTTCCAGGATACTTGGTACATTTAATGTAGATGCAGCTGATTTATCTTTGACCCTCACACAACATTTGTGGTCCAACTTCTAGGGAAAAAGAAGTTTGGAAAGTTATTTTGAAAGAGTTTCCAGCTTTGCTCTCGGAGTTCTCCGACGTTTTGTTGGAGGTTGAGGACCTGGTCTCTCTGCGCCCTCAGTCAGCAGGTGTTTCAGGGGCCACGGCAACTCTTTATATTTTTAACATGTAGGCCACTGCACCCATTCAGTCTGATGAACCTGCCCTGCTGTGATTTAGCACACAGGCCTCTGGCGGCAGCAGGGGAGGGGCGGGCGCTCAGCCTACTTTATCAATGTTCATTTTGAAAGCTCCGATGCTTGGTCAGCTGATTTCAGGCGGTGACGGCAGAGTTGTGTTCTTCCTAGTTGCCCTCGTTTTTTCTGCCACCTCAGCAGTCTGGCTGCTTTGCCGCTCGCTGAAATGTCTACATGAAGCTCAAAAAGCACCAGGAGGCCAACAAGAGATTTTCCCCTTCCTGTGCTTGTGATTGACAGGCACTGCAGCCAGTAGTGCCTGACACGGCAGATGCAACGGACCACGTAATGTTTTTCTTTTATTTTCCCTTCTTTTCTGTGTCGGCACTTCGTTCCAGTCGCCGTTGTCAGGCGGCGGAGCAGAACTGATAACTGTGGCTGGCCAGGAACATCCATCGCCATTTCCTCCCCAGGAGGCGATTTGTTTGTCATACTGTAGGGGTATTGACAGGAGCGAGCGCACACGTTTTGACTGAGCGAACATGCAAACGTACTCAGCAGAGGAACATGATGCGGATCATTTCATCTTACGGATGAAAAACCTTCCTCCCTGTGGGAAACAGTCCGAGATGAAACGAGTACAATCTGGACTGATATGAAGCGTTCAGGACATGATGCAGACTTTAACTTGATCCTTAGGGCTAAAGGATTATTCAGAAGCCCTTCATGAGGTGTAACATGTTGACCTCCTAACTCACTTTACCAGATGTCCAGCCGATATGTGTCAGAAACGTCCTGACACTCAGCAAACCGAAGACAAGTTTATAAATCTTGGTAATTATAAATCTATAAATATAAATATAAAGAATAAGGATTGTCTGTCACTTAAAAAGAGACAGGAGCTAATTTAAGCATTGCAGATGAAACAGTGAAGCAAAAACCCCGTTAGGATTGTATCCATTCTGCTTTCATGAAGACAAGTGCATGTAGTATTTGTAAAGTGTTTCTACACAATAACCATCAAAAGACAAAGACAAATTAAACATGAGGCATTTTTCCTCACTAAACAGACGATTCCTACCTACTCTTGGTTCTGTTTCTCACAAGTTGATTTATTTTGAGAGCACCTTTCTCAAACTTTTTTGTGGCTGATATCTTAATCTTACACCTATCTCTTTCTCAAAGTGGTGACGTGTGACCAGACAAATACATAAGGGGGCAGGGTTGGGCATGGTGGCAACGGATTAATCTGTCCCAATCAGCAGTCTCAAACTTGCATATAATGTGATTGACAATAAAACTGATAAGTTGAATAACAGTTTTTCTTTTTATGCAAATTTTGTCCAAGTTTGATAAGCCCCTAAACTAAGTGGGCCCTTGGGGTTCAGCTCAGGTAAGCCTGTGCAGGAGTACACACAAAGACTCCGGTCTAAATGCCACAGCCAACACACAGCTCGCTATAAGCACAGAAAGGCAGCAGCTTCATACCGTAAGAAAAGTGTAAGGATCTGAAAGCTCAGTTTTTAGCTCCAAATAGACAAAGGAGCCAACACAAGACACAGAGAAGCCACACAGCTGCAGCCTCCACCAACAGCACCTGGAAATCAGGCTTTAGGCAAGGACAGAGGCACACTAAAGAAGATGCTCGCTCTTACATCGCAGAACCACACCTGGTCCTTTGCAGGAGAGGGGGGACGATGAAGAATTTCAATCCTTTTGGTAAATTCTGATCACTTAGATGTCACTAATATATTAGTGACATCTGTGACCCGACATGATACTGGCTGTTGTATGCATCATTTAAAAAACTACGGGTTTCTATGTGGATAAGATGTAGCATCAGTGTTCAAAGAGAAATGAAAATAATTTCTGACCTGTAACATCAGAGGTGCACCATCAATGGTTCATTTGATCTTTTTCAATACATTAGCCACTTTTGATAAAGAGTGCCTTGGTCACTTTTTTCTTCTTTGCCACATCTAAGTAACATTTTCATTGATAATAAGGCTGTAACAATCAGATTCAATGATCTCTTCATGATATGACTGATACTGATGAGCCTTTTAATCTATATCAGTTGTTGCTTTTGTAACCAAGCAAAATAATGTGTTGACCCTGCTTCAAAGTGCAGGCCTCAACTTATGGCTGTTTTTTTGGATTGAGATCAGGACTGTCTGGCTACTCTGCAGTATTTTTTTATGATTTTAGGTTGGGGGAGGTGCCTCCTTTCCACTTCTGTTTAGCATTCTGCCTGCAAGCAGACAGAACAAACCAAGTCCATCAGCCTTCAGAGAAGCCATTATGATAATCATCTGCAGTAGCAGTCTCGTTCTCCTCTGCCTCACCACTTCTGTCTCCATCTTCGTTAAAGTTCAGTTTCCACTCAAGCAACTCCCACTTCACCCGCATACTCAGCTCAGATACATATGCGGAGATAGAGCGTCTGGGAAGTGGAGGAAGGCAGTGATGGCACAAAGCAAAAGACTTCTTTTGAAGCATGAGCTTGTCAGGAAAGCCATCATCACCTAGTCCATAACATGAGTCACAGGGGTCTGTTTTACACCTCAGAAGATATAGAACAACTTAATGAAGGAGGTGAGTGGTGGGGCACTACATCGTTTCTATGCTTAAACATGCATCAATGGTGGGTGGCATTATTCTTCTTTTTTTGGAAAAAAATGTGGTTCCACTATGTGCAGGCTTTTATTTTTTCCTGGTGGGGGATCAGGGTGTTGCATAACAGCATAGGGGATGACCCTTTGCTCAGGTTCTTTTGTTACATTTACATGCCCACTATTAGCAAATATAAGATCAAAGATGGCATTAAATCCTTTCTCCCATATGCCAATGGTGACTTAATCACTTTTCATGACATTCACTTAGCAGATGCATTCAACCATGTTGGTTAAAAATGCTGACAGTCATTGAAAGATAGAAAATGATCTATAAGAAAGGAATTAAAAGGGCTTTATAATGAAACTGAGACAGTAACGAAGCACTATGAAACCTTGACAGATTTCCTCAGTCCTCGAATGAAGGTTATTTTCCGTATCCATCTTACAAACTCTACTGTGAGATCTCTCCAGCCAGAAAAAGTCAGTTTGATGTTGGTCCCTGCATTATCTCTTGCTTGGTCCCTTTCTCTCATCTCTTCCTGTTATAATGACTTTTTGCATTACACTGATTAACCAGACCTGTTATGCATTCAAAACAGCCAGTGTATCGATAGCCAGTAGCCAGCATGCTAGCAGAAGTAAAAGTTGTGACATGTGGTCTGTGGTCTGTCAGCTTTGGGACACTGCTGGGCATGGTATGTACATATTAAAATCACTGGGGCACCAAATGAGTCAAAACAGTTTGGGAGTTCAATGCTACTACTTTAACTTAACATCCACTACACAGATAACATCTAAATTTCAATTCAGTACTGAGTATGCACAGGGTAGTGTAAAACAGCTTCAGTATAGACTGACCTCACACTGGAGTTCCCAGAGGACTCACACTGGCTGTTACAATGTCTGAGGTGCTTTTTTCTTTGACTGGTGATGTCTTGCATTACCACCACCCCCCACCCCCCAATGTTTACCATGACCAGCAAGACCCCAGGAGCTCTGCTTATGAAACACACTAATCTATTTGAAGCTGCTCAATAACACAAATCCCAGCTTGCATTTTTACACTTTGTTAGCCAACCAGTGGTTCAGCCTGCCTAACCACATATGTACACACACACACACATGTGCTCGCTCACACACACGCACATCCAACCAATTGAAACCCAGCTGCCACGAATCGCGATGGTCAGGTCAGCTGCAGAAACCGCAATGAAGGACAACATCATTAAGCTCGATATCAGCCTGTCTACTATCCTCAGAGTGATGCATTGGCAGTCGCCGCCAAGAGGGCGTTTTAATTGTGTCCAAACACAAACACACTGGGATGCAAACACTCTCACACACACACACACACGCCTCCCGGAGCCTGTGTGCATAATAGTGCACTGTCCTTTGCAGAATAAACCTTTGTACGGTGATAGGTTGCTGTTTTTGTTTAGTTTTGTTTTATTCAATTTCATTGTATTGAGTACTCTGTCACAAACAGAATGTTTACTGAGATCACTTCTGTGGTAACTATGGATGGGTGAGTTTTACTTGGGTGAACAACACTGAATGATGAAGAGACAATACAGTGCATACAAACAGACCAATTTTACACAAACAAGGATCCCATGCATAGTAAGAGAAGCTTCTTACATGTAGTTAAGTGATGTTCACAACAGTAATATATTAAAATAAAGTATATGTTCAGCTGCTTCAACTCTACATATAAGAATTTACCATTTTTCATTTTCGGACAGTTTTTGAAGGTGGAGATGGGCGTTACCGCTTTTAAACACTCAATGAGCTTGTTCCAGATTTGTGGTCCCCCTCGTCCACTCTAAAAAAATCAACCTATGTTCCGGCCTCACTACGGCCATTTCCATAATTTTTGCAAAGTCTACTACCACCAGTCCTATTGTGTCTCCTGGATACCAAACTGGCCTATCACCTCCTCATCATCTTTGTTACCTTCATCAACAAGTCAATTGAAATCTGTACCAATCACCACTTTCACACTTCTGGGAATATTCTCTAACACTTAATCCAACTCACTCTAAAATGTATCCTTCTCTTCTAACTCACATCCTGCCTGTGGAGCATAACAACAACCAACATTGAACATCACACCTTCAATCTGTAGTTTCAAACTCATCACTTTATCTTAGACTCTTCACTTTCAGAACATTCTTAACAAACTCAGTATAACACATTAAGTCTGCCTCTGCATCATGTCCATGAACTCTCTTCTTTTTCCTGCTATTGTCCCATGAGTCAAAGGCCGAATCCCAATGTTCCCCCTAAGCACAACCACTAGCCCTAGCTCACTATCACTAGCCCTAGAAATGAAGCCACAAGGGGATGGGCCTTCGTAATCTTCTCTATGGGCCTGTCCCAATACACCCCTAGCCCTATCTCTACATTTTGCACGGAATCGGGACATCACTCGCTGGTCACTGCTTCATTCAAGTTGTAAGCGGCTGCTAGCTAGTTCACTAACGTTCGGACCGAACATAGCTAACGGTTACTAGCAGGTAGGCTAGCTAGTTTTCTAACATTCGGAACAAACATAAATTACTTATATTACTCGTAGCAATATTGTCTTGTCGCTGTTATTCAGCTTTATTATGGATGTGAAATACCGGCTACATTAACCGGAAATATGAAATATGAGTTGCTAGAGAGCAACGTTAGCAGGGCTATCGTCGTGGTCGGAAAGTGTTGTGGTTACTTGTTGCATTATACACCGTTCAAACCAAACACACTGCTATTGGGCGTCACCATGATTCAGTATTTAAATAACGCATATATAAATAATATATATAAATGATATAGGATAAATAATTATCCGATAAAATATCGTATAAATCCTATAAATAATATAGGAGGACGCAAAGCATCATTGGATATGTATCTGGCCCTTCCTCGGCGAGTCAGCATCTGATTTCCCTCGTTCTGAAGGGCTGGATTCATACGCCCTACCCCTTGTTATGTCCACTACCCCTACATGGGTTGGAGTATTGGGACATC
>JAVQJG010197073.1:0-22705 GCA_036024015.1 Craterocephalus amniculus | reverse complement strand
ACACACACACACACACACACATACAGTGATGTGCTGGGGGATAGAGAAAAGTAACACCTGCAGATGGGACGCATGTCAAGTACACAAGGGTAAATGTTAAAGCTAAATTGAACAATGTTGTAATTGAACAAAATGACGAAAAGAGGAGATATGATCTTTCAGGAGCAACTCTCCATTCTGTGCTTCTGGCCCCAAATTAAATTTCTACGTCTACAACATTTCAGATGACAGCTGCTTATCACCACATTGATCTTTGGGTGCCTTCCATAGCACCGGTGGCCTTCTTCAGATGACGATCCAACCAAAAATGTGCACAGAATGAGAAAAGATGATTCGACGTGTGTGTTATATATTGTAACGTATGTGTGGATAATATAGCCACTGATTCACACTGACTGCCCGTGGACAGAACAAACAATAAAGACAGAAAAACGGAAAGGAGGAACGGGGAGAAAGGTCAAAACAAGAGCAGAGGGAAGGATCCAGCCTCCGTTGGCTCTAACTTTTTCTTCCGTTCTTCCCCCCTTCTCTCCTTTCATCTCTCCTTCCCACTGTATTTACAATGCCCTTTTAGTAAAATATGAAGATATAACTTCCACTACATAGCAGACATGATATTTCATTCAGCTGAGTTAGTCTATATGAAACGGTGTGCATAAACATTCCTATGACAACAGTAATGTACTGTACTAATACACATTAAATACATATGATAATGGCCATATATGACGAGGGAAGGTCTGGGGAGGGGGACGTTGGTCCACATACGCCACCAGGTTTCTCTGTCCATTTGCTTAAACCCCAGCTGCACTGCAAAACACGACACACTTGGCAAGTTTTTCCCTTATTCCCTTTGATTAACCCGACTTATCATGGAGCCACAACACTCGCAAAATGGAGCTAAAGGTATCGGATGAGTTGAAAAGAAAATTATGATCATTTTCTTCCATTTACTTGTTGTGACAGCACATAACCATTTATTTATACCATTTGCTTGTGAACAGAGGCTGCAACATGCCGAACTTCAGCTGCTTTCATAAAGGCCATTGCACTGAAAATGTTTGTAAAAGCCAAAACGTTTTAAAAGATTAAACACAATTTTGAAGTAAACCTGAATTATCAGAATAATAAAATAAAACAAAAAGTAAAACCAGTTTAGTTCTTTTTTATATCTAAGCCTTATTCAAGAGGCTAAGATCCAATCACCGATAGCAAAGCCACCATTTCCAAAGCAGTTAGTCCACTCCGGTCTAGCAAACCTGCAAGTTGATTGCAACACGCTTCTATTCTGTTTTGTTTTTTCATTTTCATCATTGCTGTTCCACAGTCCCCAGCATCATAACATTCAGTTTTCTCTGACTGAAGTGTCTGAAGCTTGTTTGGTAAATGTGAAGCGCGGTGGGGCCTATGGTAGCCGAGGAGCTTCAACAGTTCTCTCCACATGTGAACTTGTGTTTTTGACTCGTCTGAGAAGCCTTTTCACTACATTTTGTCAGTTTGGGACTCCAACACTTTCCTTCTGCCTCATGAATAACCGCTGAGACATACTGTAAGAGAGAATAGATGAATTATCTCTTGTTGTTTTAAGCTCAACAAGACAAACAAAAACTTGCCAAATACATCACTAAGTTTTCCTCACAGTCCCCCTCTCAAAACATTCTTCCTAATCTTCACCATGCTCAGGTTTGCTGCCAATGAGGTGAGGTTTTAAGGCCAGAGTGGAGAGGCGGGGCAAAGGGGGAGGTGGGGACGGCTACAGCTGAACTCCATCAGGAAGCTAATACAGAGATTAATTATTGGATGCTCCACCATTACCCTACCTCTCTGCTCTCCTAAACTTGAAGAGGAGAGAAGACGCGGAGAGGCCGAAAGGGTAGACGTGCTTCGGGATCGCTTTACTTCACATCGCTTTATTTTTTTCTCGCTTCAGTTCAGAGCAGTTGAGTTCCCCTGCCTGTAGGTCCCGTCTTTCTTCAGTTCTCATCTTCTGAGCGCCTATAACCACCTGTCAACTTGTGTGTCTGTCACACCAGAGTGATCTCCACCTCCTCTGTCTTGTCACTCTTCTCCTGCTGCCGGCGGAGATGCTGTTTGGGGGGAGGAGGAGCAGCTCGCACCTGCAGAAGACAAGCAGAATATATCAAATGTGAGCCATAGAGAAAAGTCAAAAAGAGGTAAAACTAATGATGCAATAACAAAGATGCCCTGTTTTTCTCCATATTGTTTGCTTTCTGATGAGAGGTTAAAATTTGTCACCTAAAATACTCCATGAAAAGGTTAAATAACTCTTGTGCAACATCTTGATTTCAGACAAAAATCTAACAGAATCACTGTCAAATAGGGCAAGGACGATATGCTTTCCTCCAATTCTATTCCTTTACCATCTTTTGGGTGCCAATTTGATTTTAATTGTGATTCTCATGATTCTTCAATATTGCAGATTTTTGTGGAGAAAAAGAAGAAATATTGCAAAAAATCTTATTGCGATATTTTATATCTTTTAAGTAATACAGAAATATTTATTTTAAAAATCCTAATATTCAAGTTTCTTACCCAAAAAAAAATAATATTCTAAAATTGTGATATAAAAAATCATATTTCATTTTTCGATTCGATTTTCCCACCTCTACTGTAAAACTATCTGAGTTGATGCATCTATAGGTTTTTCGTTTTTACTTAAGCAGCAAGTCATTTTCTTTGTTAGCCAGTTAAGTGTTTGCTTCTTAGAAATCCAGAGACACACATGCATTACATTCATTCTCAGTGTCCAAAGCCTAAAGAAAACCATCACAACTAGCTCTTTTCAGGGGTGCCAGACTCAAACTGTAACTGTGAGGGGAAACATTTCTGATCCCATGTCACTGTAGATATATCAACAAAAATAACAAAAAGCTTGGATAAGTGTGACACTAACAGGTCGCAGTTTGCCCGGGCCTCCTTCAGGAGTGAATCGTAGCCGCTGAGTCTGGACAAATCCTGGTGACACTGGACTCCTGCTGGAGATTTGATCTGGAGCGAGAGACAAATACATCCCATTAAATTCCAAAATGACCTCTCTCAGTTTTGAAGAAGTATTGAAAACACTTGTGTGTGTCTTACTGTGAGAGGACAGCTGTCCTTTGTGTGAGGAGGCCGGCAGAGGAAGCTTGTGCTCCCCGTTCAGCGCGGCAGAAGGTGAGCGCGGCAAAGGAGGTGGGGTGGAAGTCTCCGGGCTGGTGAACGGGCTGATGGGAGGCTGGTCGTACAGCGGAAGAGGCGGCAGAGAAGACGGCAACTTTAAAGATGGAGAGATCTGCAGAAAAAAAAGAAAGAAAAAGCATGCCTTATATGTTACACAAATTGCATAAAATTGATGTTAATGGTGACTTCAGCAACAATCTCTAAACTAAGAGCTAAACATTTTGACCATAACCATCAAAACAAACCATTTAGTGTAACCAAATTTCCCCACAAAATACTTCAACAATGCTAAAAGTGGCTGTGTTCTGTGTAATGCCTGCAGGGGTATAGGAAGGGAGAGGCTGTGTCCTTCCTGCTGCTAACTCCTGCTGGAAAAGGGCACCACTTGGTGCCGCCGATAACATCTATTTTCTGTGATTGCACATGTTTTTGCTGTGGCAGGAACACGGCGGCTCTAATCCACTGTTTGTGAACTCCGCCTGTGCTGATAGATCAGCTGGACAACAGACAGGAAGGGAGTGGGGTGGTATAAAGGGGCACAGCAGACTGCACTGCATCCTTGGTATTTCAACCCTGAGGAAAGACTGATAAGGCTGAACTTGTAGCAGAGCTCAGGAGTGAAACCATCTGAGCTTAAATCGGCTTTTTGGGGTTTTCCCACTGATACTGCTGGTGCCGCACATAACACGCTGAGCACTTGTTATTCCCAGTGTAATCTGTGAAACTTGTCCTGTGTGTGCAGGTGTTACTGCACCTGTGTATCGCCTGCCACTCCCACGCTGGTCTCCCCGTTCTCAGTCAGATCCTCTACCAGCACGGAGGGGAAAACGCCCACCCGGCCGTTAAGCTCCCCTTCCCAGAAGCCGTCGTCTGTCTGAGTGTCTCGGCTCAACAGGCGAATCACTGCTCCCTCAGAAAAGGAGAGCTCTTCATCTGCCTGGCCCTCGTAATCGTAAAGTGCACGGACAAACACCGCTGCAGAGAGAAGGGGGGTAGAGACAGACAGAAAGCAATTAGTGTTGCACAGAGGGAATAATTATTCTCTGGAAGAAGTAGTTCCTTGTCTACTTTGCCTTGATTGTTATAAATTATAATGTACATGTGGTTGAGGAAATAAGGAAATGAAGAACAGATTTAAAGATGGAGTAATTAGGTTAAAGAATTTTAAGTATGCAGGTAAACAAGAAAACAAAAAGGAGTGGTGAAAAAGTTAATTAAAGTCGATGGAAAAAAGGGTAAAATTACAGATGAAGCATGCCAGTAAGGGAGGATAAAACAGAAAGTGATTATAAAGTACAGCAAGCGAAAAGTTAATGCTATTTTCCTGTAGTTTATCATCCACCTTTTGTTATGCAGTAAAACCTCTAAAATGATCCTTAATAAACAATATGAGTTTTACCATCTAGCATAAAGAAGTCAGACATCGTCTACACTCTCAGCCAAGTGAGGCCCAGTTGGTTTGGTCGTCATTTCTCACAGGAAAACTATTTAATTTCAACTCAAAAGCTTTTGTCCGACATCTGAACTAACTTAAAAACCATTTTACGATTTTCTGCATTTAGACTTTCAACAACAAAATTACCCATATTTGGCAGAGATCAGAGTCCAACTCTGAGTTGAAGGTTGTGTAACAGCTAAATCCTCTCTCATATCATTAAAATGGCTACACTGTTAGCCACTGACACTGTAAAACAATTATACAACACACCTTTGCTTTACCTTAACTGTGAGTGTTAATTGTTTGTCATTTATTCAATGTTTTTTATGCACATTTTTTATCTATGTTAAATTGATATACTTCTACGATTTAGTTTTACCATGATTTTGCAAGTAAATCACAGAACCCAGGTTCCCTCTTTCTAATGACACCTTGTTAAGCAAAACTCTGCATGCCTTTTGTGTACATAGAGAGTAAACATCTGAGTAAAATCTAATTTACATTAATACAAGTGGAACAAACTTATCTTTCTTAAAAAACAATGATATGTGGTATAATCATTACAAAGAATAATTTATTGCCATTAAACCTTTAAATGCTTGTGTATACCGTTTGTATCTCCGTTGATGCATCCAGAGTGCAGCTCTGGCTCCGTTGAATTGGACGAGGTGTGTGAGCGAGCGTCCAGCGTGGCCAGAGACTGAAGCATACTGAGCAAGCTGTTGGAAGTTGGGAACTGCAGGTATTTCTCGGGGACATAACCCACTTGACCTGTCTTGTTGCGGGCCTGGGGAAAAACAAACACAAAAGAAAGCAGGTAAACCCAAACAGAACACACACACAGTAGACTGAAACTCCCTGTTGCAAATGTAAATGAGAAACAGATCTGAGCGACTGATATCTGTCTGTCTGTCTGTGTCTGAGTACCTTGACCCAGTCTTCCATGTCTCCATCTTCAATAACTTCCAACATTTCCTGCTCATCAATAGTTAACTCGTCTGGCTGGGAGGCCTGTGGGAAAGACACAACAAGAGTTAAAGAGAGAAAAAAGAGGGAGTGAGAATGAAAAAACATCATATAAAAAAAATGAAAACAGAAAATTAACCTGATCAATTTTAAAACATTTTCATGGCTGCCAATAGTGAATTCACTAACATTTCAGCACTGTTGACTTTTTGTTGTGCACAATATGATGCCATGTGCTATACAATAATAGGTGTGCAAGTGTGCCCATGTCACAACAAAACGTTATTCTTCTCTGTGTATGCACGTTGCATTATACCTTGTATGAGTACAACACTTTGCAGGTTAGCGGGTAGTTACGAAGGGTTCCCGAAGGACTGGAGCTGCTGTCGTCAAAAACTTCCATATTTTCTTCACACTCTTCACACTCTTCACGTTCTAAGTCCACTGTGCCCTTTTGACACACAAACAGAACCACAGCGAGATAAGGTCAAAACCTGTGATAGGTGCAAGGGCGAAGATTAAAAGCTCCGCTCATTTTTCAAAGTAAAGTACATTTTGTGCTCCAATTCAAATGCAGTTATTCAAATACAAAAAAACCCACCAGAAGTAAAAACAATAAATCATTTCACATTTTTTACCAGAGGACAAGCGTCAACTTGTTGGGAACTTCACAATATTGTCTAAATGCTCTCAAAAACTAACGTTATCTGTGGTTGTTGCCAACCTCTGCTTTATAATCTCATGGTATTTGTTTACTACTCTCACACTAGTTGCAAAGTCTGCCTGCATGACTTTACTTTCACACATCATTACTCATTACTCCTCACCTTCTCTTCCTGTCTGAGTCCCTCTGTGTGTGCTCTGTTGCATTTAGAAACAGGTGTAGAGGCACTAATATTTCAGAAACACAGCTCCTCCCTCTTTTGTCCCATGTGAGTTTTACTGGCTAATGTGACCATCATGTGATCCAGGTTATGGAAATATCCATCACACACAGCGAGCTGACCTGGCCATGACAATAGAGTGTGTGTCTGTGTGTGTGTTTGTGTATGTGACCATACCCAGGTCATTGTGTTGAGTTATCAAATTTCTGTTGACACAGTAAACTCTATACCAGCACAAAACAAACAGATGTGTGTTTTGCTCATGAGTTAATCCCCCTGGCCGGCCTCTTAGACAAAATGAATCATTCTCAGTGAAATGTAAAACTTCAGGTGTGGCCTAAAGACATGCTGCCCAATGCCACTAATGTCAAACTCTCACTGGGAACAGGTAAATAAAAAATGTTTGGAAAAACATACATAAGTAGTTACATAAATAGTCTAAAACATTCAATGTAACAAAGTGGGAGAGAGTAAAGTCTACGTTAGAAGTATTTCCACCCTGTTAACATTTTGTCTTTATGAAAGCATAGTGGGAAAGTTTTGGGATCACTACACATTACTGCAATTCATTCTGAGGGGTTAAATAATGTGTAACCAATTTTTTTGTAAGAAATCCTTTCAGGAGTTCAGGGTTTTTCCACGAAACCGCCACAGTCATCAGAGGACCTCAGTCCGCAGGCCTGATCCATCACCACCTACAGTAGCTGAGACATTTCGGTTACAGAACCTGCAAACTGAAATAAGGAGATTAAGTGTTATGGAGTGTTTCTAACTGTGATAGTTACAAGGCTCAGTGCTAATTTATTCCCCTCAGACATAACAAATGACTGTGCAGTGCCTCCTGTGCCAGAGAGAGATGGAATACCTTGTAAAGAGGCAGTGATTTGAGACGCTATCATAGAATACAGGAGGATGCTGGACTGAATGCGATGAAGATTAAGTTGATGTCCACTTTCGCATTTTGAGACTCAATGGTAAGGCCATATTTTTTGGTAAGTGCATGTCCGCTGCGTTTTGTTACTCTTATTCACTTCTTCACACTGATTTAAGAGTGGGCGGTGCAGCCAGAGAGGCTGATTCCATCTCATCCCTGAAGTAAAATGAGCAGCATGTATTTCAGTAATAACCCAATAAAATCTAAGAGACATACACAGTGTGTGTACCAATGCAGCTAAGATGCAGAGCAGTGGCAGATTTTATTGGTCTTGGAGGTAATAACTGTAAAAGTGATATTGTAATGAAGGTGCTGGCTGCCGTAGAGACCTGTGGATTTGTGTCTAGCAGTATTTCCTCCTGTATTAATAAAGATGAGTGGGATGAAGAAAGGGCCAAAGGGAGAGCCTGTTTCCTTCTCTTATTGCCTTTCCATGCCCTCCTTGGCTCATTATTATTCACAATTCATCTGTCTTTCTCATTGCTCTGTTGCCGTATTCACTTTGACCTCTTCTTAACCAGCAGATGGCTGTTTAAAGTCTCCCCTATGCCCTCCCTCATTTCCTTTTGTTGCACCTTGTTAAGAAGAATAATAATCTCTGTCTCTGCAGCAGATATTCTCTACTGGATTTAGTAGACACCAAATAAAATGAAAGACTGCTGAACTGCTGCTAAATGCCCGAGTTTGTTGTGAGCCTCCATTGGTCTGTTGTTTAATGACATTGGCACCAGATGGAGTAGTTTTCACCTAATGGGTATACTTAACTTTGCTTCTAGATGAGGAAAACAAGGTCTCCTCTTTTTTATGCAGCAGAAACAACATAAAAAAGAAAAAGGAAACACTAAATCATCTCAGGCTATTGGCATGTCATGATTCCAGCTGTCTGGCAGTGGTTGTAGATGTTGACTCAAACACTGGGAACTTAGGAGACCAGTGGGTTTGGAGGTTCTGCTGTGGGTCCATTCCATCGCGAACAAATCATCTCTTTCATGGCTCAAAGCTACACAAAATGCTGCGGCCAGACCATTAACACATTCACTCCTATCATGTGGTCTTTATATTGGCTCCCAATAAATTTTAGGATGTTTTAAAACCTAGTCATATACAGCACTAACCGGCCAGGCTCATGATTATATATACTGTGGCTTCAAGGCCGTGGAACAGACTATCACTACAACTATGTTTACTCCATTCTTGTAGACTCTTTAAAAGCAGTTACAAACTTTCTTGTTTACTTAGATTTTCTGTTGAGAAGTTTATTGAATTATTATTCGTTTATCTGTAAACTTCCTGATTAGCTTATTTGTTTTATTGGATCATTTCATTGGTTATGATGTTAATTAATTTTCTTCTTCGTTTAACTTCATGGATGTCTGTGAAAAAGCAATTAATAACTAAACTTTACGAGGCCATGCTGTTCTTAAAGATGCAGCATTCTGTTAAGCATAGTCTCCTTGGAATATGCAAGGCCTTTACTGAAAAAAAAGGATCCCGTCTGAATGTGAGCAAATGTTATTTTTAAATCTTCACATACTTTTCAGCATCGATGATGTTCGAATATACAGCATGTTAACTGAGATAGAGGGTTTTGAGTTTGGAGCTTGTTAGACCCATCGTTGTTGTTCCAAATGAGAGGGACATTTCATAGCGCAGCTTTATATATCTGAGTTTAGACATCTGAATAAGTTCACACATGGCTTCCTCTTTGCATTTTACTGATTTAGCCTAAATGGATGGCACAGTGAGATGTGATGACAGACAATGACTTATGACGTGTTTCTGATGCAGTTCACGCATTACAGAACATGCCTATATTATTTTAAATGCAGTGCAGCCTGAGTGATCACAGCAACAGTGCAGATTTTTGAGCATAACCTCTAATGATGATATTGTGTGCTCTCAGTGAGGGAATATTCAAGACCTTGACAATTATACTGTTCCCTAATTCATAGAAGCCGTTTTTCATAGACTGCGGAGTCTGTGCCCAGTTTGTTTCTCAGAGATTCTTCCTCTCTTAGGTACTCTTTCATGTCCAGTCGGGTTACTGACGTAATTAATTGATCTGTTTAGCAGGAGTTGTTTCTTTGTTTCTTTGTTTTTTCATTCCCAGCCTTTTGTTGCTGCAGTATTAACATTAAAGACACACTGCATATCAAATTAAAGATGGGTAAAAAAAATTTGTGAAAAAGAAAAATGGCTTATTTTCAACTTTTTCTACATTTTATATGTTCAGAACTGCCAAAAGAATTTTGATTAATGATATTTATGAAGCTTAACTTTTTACATTGTGTCCCAAATTATTTTGAACTGGAGTTGTAGTCGTGCACTATTAAATATAAATGGCTCAGGGTTTGCATCGCAAACTCACAGATTTGTGTCCATAGAAACTAATTTCAATCGAGTTTACAGTATGCTCTCACCTGACAGTGTTGCTGTTTCTCACAACTTCCCATCTCTCTCACCTCCAATTTAACTTAAGCAGTATGACTCTGATGGTGCTCTCTCCTCACCATTCCATCTCACATCACACCATCTTTCCTCAGCTCACTCACTTGCTCATCCTTCAGTAATTGTCCTCCTACTGTTCCTTCTTTCAGGGTACAAGTCTATCCATTATTTCTGCTTCTTTCCATTTATCTCCCGCTTGATTTCTCCCTCTCTCTCCACGTTTTCTTATCTCCTCCTTACACTCAGTATCTCACCCCCTTCCTCTCTGGTGATAGCTGCGAGCTGCATTATCATGTGAGCAGAATGCCAAGTGCTTCCAATGGAGCAGACGGACTATGTTTAGAACCCTTGACTGACAGACACATACAGTATATGTTTCCTTACAAAGTCCTGTGAGGACCTACTCTTTTATGATGGACAAACACCTTTTTGCTTATAAAGCCAATAAAAATACCAACAAACATATAAACAGACAAAAAACAATCCACAGTTTGGAAAAAAGAAAAAATCATTACACAACTTTGACATGTGAGCTTTAAGTGTAAATTTTAGACAAATCTAAACAAATTGGAATATGGTTATTGAAATTCTGAGGAAGAATCTGCTGGTTTTCACTGGTTATTTTGGAAGTGAGGAAGCAGTACTGAAGTCTTCCACTGCAGCCTCTGAAATACAAACATATCGAGTACATGTCAAGGCTTCTGCTCGGGACTCAGCTTATCATGCTGTTAAAGCTAAGGATCATGAAAGTGAAACAGTAAGTTGCGTGAGGTCTGCATTAGTATTCCCCTGGGGTTGCAGGCTGTTTTAAGAGGCTGTTGCTGGTGTGATAGATGATTAGGCTGTTGCAATGAGGTCAATTATCTTTAAATTTATATAATTTAATAGTAAAGTTCTCAGGAGAGCTTTTGTAACACAGATATTTTAATGAAGATGAAATCCTAAAGAATGAAAAGTCAGTAAATATGAGGTATTGTGTTCAGACTTTCAATTCAAAATGTGCTGAATTGAGTGCAGAAAACCTGATGGGAAGACTGCAGCTGTGATTACAATAAACATTCAGTGACCTGGGAAGTGGATAAAGCAGGCTACCACACAATAAAACAGATACGAATTCTACATTATGGTAAAAGGTAAAGGTGTGAAAGTTCAACTTTCCAGACAAGTGAAAAACTATGGTAGTTTGATGATCTACATGAAGTTCACAAAGTTTAGACCAACTCATATAACTTATAACACCCTCACATCCACTAAAACAAGTGAGCCACAGTTTTGTGTAAAACAGGAGGAAGACTAGAAAGTTACCACAAAGCAAAAGGGCTTAATATACTGTCACTCTGCCTGTCAAGAGCTCTATGGTCAGAGGTTCCCACCCAGCCCGATATGACAACTACCAGACAAATATATTCTTAGTTTTGGTCCTGATCAAAATTGTGCTCACTAGTAATAAAACAAAATATCTCATTGGTGTGTAATCTGATCCTCAGGCGATACTTTGTATGTTTTAGATGCTGTCCTGCTCCAGCAGATCTGCTTTAAATGAATGAGTCATTTTAAAAACTTCAGAAGATTGTGATGACAAATCAGGTGTCGAAACACACAAACGTGCAGGGTTGGATGATCCCAGTGCCAAGACTGGGAAACACTGGCATTGTCTTTACATGAAGTCCTCCTGAGCTTCAACAAGTTGCTGTCAGTATCCTGCAATGATTTTTAACTAGAATCTAACGATTACATGGCAGAGATTACAATAAGCTATGAGATGCAAATTATTATACATCTTGAATCTGTACACAGGCTGTTGCCACTTTCCTGCCTCCTGACAAGCAACTCTAGCATTAGACCAAAACCATCAATAAAAAATTCACAGATGTCAAATATTAAAGCAATAAGCCCCCAGAAGCCGTGGGTTACTGGGATTGTACAACAGCAGAGGGGTGTGCTAAGGCCCGAACACTCATACAAAAATCAACAATTAATTGTTAATAATGCAACAGTATAAATGAGAACTTTTTCTTCTCCCGCCAGTACGGTTGCCAAGCAACTCTAAGATTAATTTGCGATATTACAGTTGGTTGCTAGACAACGCTATGTCCGTTGACACTGGTGCAGGGATATTTTGTTATTAGGTCTTACTGGGTCTAGGTCTGGGGTTACACTCAATATATCACGGCATGGAACGCTGCTCAGCCAATCACAATTAAGGATAAGAAACACACATTTCATAAAATTTGTTTTTCTGGATGGTAGTTCAGCTAATTACCTTAGATCATCTGTTTTCCTGTCAACAGTTCAATCCCACCTGTGTTTGTTATTGAGAGCCTCTGTCTTCAGATTTTTTTAAATCTATTTAGAACAAACTCCCATCAACTATGGCAAATGTGTACCTCTTCTATCAAGATTTTATTTGGGATAAGACAAAGAACGATTAATATCCTCTTTGGATGTATTGTTGGTACAAATGATAACAACTCAAGTCTTTCTGTATTATTAAAGTAAACATGATTGTTGTGAGTGTCTATATCATCTGTGTCCAATCACAAAAGGTCTAAAAGATGACATAGTCGTGGTGTCCTAAATTCTTCCAGTCTTTTCTCATTTTATTAATAACCTTTCTGTTTTTGTGAGAACAGGTTAAGTTGTGCTGACTCAGGCAAACACAAACAAAATAGCAGCAGTACAGGCACAGTGAGGGGAAGTGTCTCACCGACAGTGAGGGATCGTGGGAAGTGTAACTGGCCCAACGTTCATTCTCCAGCTCTTCCATCACCTACAGCATGCACAGAGAAAGTGGGTCTATTTTTTTTTTTTACACATATTCCAAACAGACACACCCACACACAGGCTAGCCATGTGCAAGAGGATATCTATACACACATAAACACACATGCATCACCAAGCGCTTCACACTTGTCTGAATACAACAAGTCAGCCATGAAGTACGATGCTTACAAATGAAAGCACACACACACATACACACACACACACACACACACAGGCAGACATCACAGACCTGGTTCATCGCACTCTTCAGCCAGGTATCCACAGCAACCCCCACTTGCCGCAGAAGGTCCAAGCGAGCTTCAGCTTTCAACTTTATTGTCTTGGAAAGAGAAGAGGTTGGGAATGTTAAAAGGCTGATCACTGACCAACGGTCATATCAGTCTTTCTGCTTGAGTATTTAACAGCTGGGATCTTAGTTTATTCTTTTACAGATAGAAAACAGGACACATCTCACATAATAGAAAGGATTCATGCACAAAGGAAAATTGGATTTTCAAAGGACCTGTGAACCAAAGCAAACATGAGCAAATGGATCTAATCATGATAAATCTTTATTTGAGCATTTTACCTACAGGGCACCCTTTACAGGATGCTGTGTGTTGAAGTTATAACCCAAAATGTAATAAATCTATGTCATGTACCTTTCTGCACAAGCAATTGTTAGACTGCGATTTCTTGATGAAGCAATGGAATAAAACGATAACTACCAGTCTGGTGATCAACCATACTCTCCCCTGCTCTTAAAAAACTTTAGAAGATAAACTGATAGACAAATGCAGCATCAAGAAAACGGAGCTCCAAGATTTATGGAACTACTTACAATGACAGTTAAAACTTACAGACGAATGATGAAAGCAGTGCTGTAACCAGGTGAACTCAGAATATGAACTTTCTAAACACACAGAGGAACAAACAGAGGAAGCTGTGGAAAGTTTGTGACAGGATTGACGTGTCAACATCAAAACAGTGGGGCCTCACTGCATGAGAAAACACAGTTTTATTTCTTCCAAATCTAGCAAAGCAAGTTAGATGAAAAGTAAGTATTCTCAGCAAAGCCAGCGCGTTTTACATATAAATCAGGTTTTAGAAACCAAAGACTTTGTTGCATGATAGCACCGCCTCTGGAATGTGCACAAGCCCTGTCTCCAAAGGTATTGCAAATTTAATGAGGGAAAAATGTAACTCTAAAATACTTTATAATCGACTTTCCAGTGCATATTAGTTTTGCCCACTCGTGTTGAAATGAGTCTCGAGGCTGATCATTTCCCTGTCTGCATGCATGGTGCAAGTGTCTCTTGGAGGCAGCAAAGGCCTTTAAAAGCTCATGAAGGAGACGGCATCTTATCTCAACCTCTGCAAGCATCTTCAAATAAAAGAAAACATTTTTAAGTGAATTTAATCTTTTAGTGAAATTACAGTACAGCAGGAAGCATATTAGCATGATCTGGTATTGGCGGGGGGTTACAATATGAGGGATTTTCTATTAGAGCATATTCACTGGAGTACATTTGAGCCTGATTAATTTTAAATCAGTTCTGGAGGATCTATATGACATCAATGTGTAAGACAGAAAATGTGTAATAGGATCCATGTACCTCTCTTAAGGGTTTTCTTTCTTTATTACTGAACTCGGAAACCTGCTGTTTTATTAAAAAGCTCCAGTGAAACAGAGGGGTGGGAGTTGGAGCATTTATAATTTATAAAAGAATATATTACTCATTTAATTTTCTCAGAATTTGGACTATTTTTTACCATATTATGAATCATGTAAATCACTTAATCATGCTGAGGAAATTTCATTTAAAAAATAAATGTTCACGTCCTTTAAGAGGGAGAAAATCAAAATCCTTGTTCCAGTTTCTTTATTGAGCACTAACAGGCCGTAAAATCAAACCAACATCTAGAGAGCAAAGTACATAAGTGTGATCTTTCTTTCAGTATTTATTGGTGCCATACAGAAAAAAAGTGGTTTCTTGTAAAGATTAAGTTTCACTTTAGTCTACATGATGTGTTTTACTGGAGTCTTGCCTGACACCTTCTGCCTCACCAAAAAAACAACCCAATCCATTTTTTATGTGTTAACCTACCCCCATAAAGAAAAGAGCCTCTTTCAGTTTTTACTATATTTCTAAACTCACATCAAATATCAGCACATTTTAGAAGGCATTAACAAATTTCATCCATAAACACCCTGATGGGACATTATTCTTGTTATAGTACTTCTGGTGAAAAAGGAGTAACATAGCATATAATAAACTTTTCTAACAGATTTACCTGCAATAGTCCTAAATTTAGCACAGACAACAAATCCCCTCAACTGTCTTACAGCACATGAAAATATTGTCACAAACAAGCAGATCTTTTGTGTGAAATTAGAAAATGTGGACAGGGAAGTGGAGCCAACTGTGCCCTCTGAACACAGTCTTTTTTACTTAAGCTGCTTCAGATGACACCAAAGTATCACCATAAAACTTTCACCGAGTAAAACATTCCTCCTAGGCTTATATATTCAAATATAAAAATAAATAAATAAATAAAAGATTACTCAGGCACATCTTGTTTCTACAAACTACAAACCTTTGCTTTAACTAATTCTCCAGCCTAAACACCAGCCTGAGCTTCATACTCTGAGAAAGATAATGGCATTACTGTTGAAAGAGGCTCTGTCCAGAAGCTGAACCTTCCAAATGTCTTTTGTTCAGCTTTCACTTCTTTTGAGCGAGATGCAATCCTTGTACACACCAGACTTCTTTTTATTACATTATTTGGTACAAATGAGGTAATAAAATATTCAAGAACTTAGTAAAGGAAATGTTGGCCAGCACGCGCAGGGAATAGCTGTTAGGAGATTGGACAGGAGGAAGGTAATGTGGTCTTTACTTTACAAATAAAAACCTTCCAAATTATTCTGAATGTGAAATCACAGATTGTATGCGTTACTCTCGCAAAGTTAAACTGTTTCCATCCATCTTTTGGAATCGTGTTTATGTATCCCATTTATCTGCCGGGTGTAATGAAAACGTCAACATTAGCCCGTAGCTTATGGGACAATACAGCGTTTAGAAACCATAAAACTAAACCAAGCTAGCTGCTAGGCGTTCTGTTGCTTCTTTAATATTTACATGAATTACAGGAAATGCATTCATAGCATGAAAACCTGCATCACTTACGCAAACTGTTTCGGGAGTAACGTTACATTGGTCTGTAGCCTATTAACTTCAACTAGCCACATTCAGACACAGATGTATACTGCTACATTCTGCAGCTCATCAGGCACATACTGCCATTGTTTTAAATAAACGCTGCTGGAAGATGTGGAAAAAGTGCATCACATTCTAGTACGGCTGCACAACAGACAACAAGCTAACTTACCAGTTTAATAGAACTGAGGCAAACAGATGGTGGGTATTGCATCCACATTTCCTCAGACACTGTTTTCACCTTCTTACTTCATTTAGGCATGACAAACTTTAGGTCAAGGAGCCGGAAAAAGAAGCACAAAGCAGAGGTCTCTGTGTTTAAAGAGGGGGAGCTGTAAAGCAGAACATCTCAGGTCACATGATCCTGTGAGTTACTGCAAAGTTACTGTACAATGTCTGGTTTCTGAAAAGGGCAGCCCCCTTGGAGAGCCGACACACAACCCCAGAAATCATCCACTCATTATCATACTCACATTAGACTAATAATCAGGTCAAAAGCTAAACACAGCATCCCTTAAAATGATTACTTGTTGACAAATACTTGCTAAACAAAACCATTGTGCATAAGGATAGTTTTTGACTAAATCTGACAGCAGAGGGTGCCAAATATACAAACCCTGACACGAAAGATAGCGAAGAGGCAACATAGGCAGAAAATAAGCTCAGTGATGCAGAAAGACAGAGAGAGTACATGGAGTGAGACTTGATTAAATAAGAATATAGAAGAATAGGACACAATGTGCTGCTCTCACTCAGTGTTACCTCTACAGAATCAATGCAGAAATGATAGATACGCCAGCAGAAGAAAAAGCTGTGTGATGTGGAGGGAAGAAAAAGAACAAAGAGAGAGCTTACTGAATCATTTAATGAAATGCACCTGAATGCTAAGCTGAGAGAGCATTGCACTGCTGTAATGAATCCTGTCATACCTAGGTAAACAAATGTTAATCTACAAACATGTTTAAACCTCCACAAAAAAAACTGAAAGTAGTGAAATTACATTTTATTAGTGTATTAAAATAAGCTGATCTTAATGAGTGATGCATTCACTGCCACAATGCTGCAACCATGTGTGAGGACATATATTTTAAGGCTTGGTAGACTTCATATCACCTTAAAAGAGGGCCTATCTCCATGGTTACAGTTGCACTGATGTTACAGTCAGAAAACTAGTTAGCAGTTACATAGATATTTGGTTATTTTGCATCAGTTTTACAACTTTTTGACTCACATTGCAGCTTCTCTTGCGTCTTGCTCTTTCTTTATGCTCTTTTTTTCTTATGAGTTGTAAATGTTTCCACATTATCAAACAATGTCAGAAAATTTATACACACACACTTAGCAATTCAGATTCCCATAGATAGGCCACTTCATTTTAACATCCAACGCATAAACTGTATATTTACCAGCTCTTCCTCTGCAATTATGCTGAAGAGGAATCATTTCTCTCTCTGTTCTATATGTCGTTGTTTTTGGTGGTAGAAGATACCAGAGCCTATTTTTGTGTTATCAATTCACTAAACTTTGTATGTTTTTACACCAAAAAGAAAACAGAGAGAAAGCCCGTCTGAACACAGAACAGCACGAAAGCTTCACAGAGAAGACAGTTTAAACGCAGACGCTGAAACAACAGTAAATGTTGACAGTGTGAGTCACAAACCTCAGCTTTGCGCATCATTTCTTTGGTGTCATCTATCTTCAGCTCCAGATCTAGTCTGCCCTGCTCGGTGGGGGGCAAACCATGACTTTCACACTCTTCCAGAGACTGACAGCAAAACACACAAATGCAGCTTGATTAGAAATGGAGTGTACCTGAGTTAGGGCTGGGCAATATGGCCTAAAAATAAAAACTGAAATCTATTCAAACCTATTTTCAAACATTTAAATTTTTTTTTTTTCCTTTTATTCTTAGAAACGTACCATAGAAACCCAAGAGAGGGTTGTGTTGCTAATAAAATAGGAAAATAATCCTGATTCTCATTAAAATAAACAATACATTTGATTAATTGTAATTAATTAATGAAGTGTTTTCTTACTCTCTTGCAGTGGATGATGTTCTTGTGCTCTCTGGCCACTCGGGTTGCCCATTTCCTTGCCTCTTTATTCAGACTGTGCTCCTCCGTCGTCCCCGACTCCGATTCCAGCTGACGACTCTAATTCACACAAACGTACACAAACATGCGCACACCAAAAAAGACAGGCATGGGTAAGCACATGTACCCGAGCCCCACAAAGCCAAACACACATAAGTACTAATGTCAGTGTTAACAGCTCAAGGTGTGTGATATGTTGAAGATGTTAATTAAGCCGAAGAAAGTGTGAAAGTGATTGTTTTCTTCTCACATAATGAATACAGCATGTGTTGCAAGGCTCAGTTGTTATCTTCTCAGAACAAAATAACTGCTATTAAAGCCACATGTTCAAGTGCATGAGTGTGTAAGAATGTGTGTATATCTACGTATGCTATAAAGGGGAAGAGCAGGAGGCACATGGCTTTTTATATGCGAGTTTGTTCTTTTATTTTTTTTAACACAAAATATTTGAGCTTGTTAAAGAATCCACATGGCCTTCCTATAAAACATTCAGCATCAATTTTAGCTTTTTTTGTTTTTGGAACTGCTTCCAAGATCAAACACTTGCAAAATTAGACAAAATCAGCGACATGACATTTTAAATTCCTATAGCACTTGCATCCACTGGACCTCAACAAGTTAAAGCAGCACAGCATATTTCAATGCATCCTTTTTCAACTTTTTCTTTTTCTGAAGTGAGAGTTGGACAGGTTTTTACTTCGCAAAGATCATGTCACATATTAATGAAACAGCTCGGGCTGTTTTCTGGTCTTTTTGAATCACAGCACACAGAATAGGTTTTTCAGAAATCATGAACAAAAATATAATATCTTATATTCATGTCCTCCATAATGTTGGAATGTACTGTATATGGAAATGCATCTTCACATAGTTTGCTAGTAGATGGTTTATGTGTTCTCAAATTTGTTCACTTTAGTGATTTACTTAATATAGTAAACATGTCAGATAAAAATAACTACTGAGAGTAACACTGTTCATATGTTTAGGATACAATTCAACATTGAAAAATCTGCATCCTGGCATGTCACTAAAGCCCCTTCACACATGTACTGAAGTTTTACAGATATTCAGGAGTGAGAACATAAATGTAAGCAAAGAATTCAGAACAATTTTCACTATAATTTCAGCTCCAGGTCACCTTGCACGTTCACTCTAATACTTTAAACTAGGAGTAATTGCATCAACTGTGCGAAAAAACTGGACCAAATTATGCAAATTATGCAGATGTTCTCCTGCAAATCTCCCATGTTCAGCTCAACATTTCTGCAGACCAGTCACTCTCTGCTCATAATAACACCTCTTCACTAGTGTAGCAGCCTTACCCAGCAGGACAGCAGCGAGCCTGACAAAAATGCCATGGAAGCACTCAGAAACCACAACAAAGGGTCTGATGTGTTAACCCAACCTTAAAACTCTCCTGATATCACTTTGAGGGCATCTGTTGAAGCAAGCCCAATCCACAAAGGCCCCGCCCCACAATCCTCACGGCCCAAAGGATATGTTACTCATGTGCTGGGACCGGTCTCTCCAGGGCATGACTGGTTGGAGCTCTTTGGGAAACATGAGAAGCCTCCACTCTATTTTAGGTACACTGTCATAATTTTATGACTTATCAATGTATACAAGCGAGCTACGTTTGGTTAATGTAAACACATTAAAACCAGCACAGAGAAAGTAAAAGGGGGCAAAGTGTGCATCGGCACTATAAGTTCTGAACTCAAACCACTGATCTGGTATCAGCTAACACACCAACTAGGATGGGTGTTGGTTACAAAAACACTAACAACATGTAATGCTTTGAACATCTTTGAAACACACATCAGCATTATAGACATTTGCTGCTTCTATATGTGGGCTGCTCTTGGTTGTGTTGGTGCTGCTGTTGGTGATTAATCTTTATAACTTCAGATATTTATTTATTATTTTTGATGTTTCATCTTCAAACTTTCAGCCAAACAGCTTTCCATCGATATATTGTGTCATCCTGCAATTAGCTTTTTGAAGGACCAGCCATCCATCTGTATTGTGCACCACATACTGTACCAATCTGCAGGGAATGAGAACAAATGGATACGCTACTGCAAGTATAAATGGGCCCCAAGTCCTCTGTGCATAGATTTGACTTGGTCTCAATTTCCTGACTGCCAGAAAATATGCACATAACACTCCCTGAAAAGTGTCCTTTCTAGTCTTAAACCTAATTCATTTTCTTTTTTTCCTGCTTATAACTATGACTCAGATTTGGGATTGCTTGCTTCAAAGAATTGTTATATTTTCTAACATTCCATGACCCTGCTTGCTTTTTAACATTCTTTATCATCAACTCAAAACAGTGGTCTAATATCAAACGCCCCAAATTAGACTTTTGTGGATTTATCAATCATACAATGCCCAGTGCTTTAAACAGCATCTCCAAATCAAT
The DNA here is from genome assembly GCA_036024015.1 of Craterocephalus amniculus. Taxonomy (NCBI): domain Eukaryota; kingdom Metazoa; phylum Chordata; class Actinopteri; order Atheriniformes; family Atherinidae; genus Craterocephalus; species Craterocephalus amniculus. Next base: position 2,356 of record JAVQJG010197073.1, on the reverse strand, counting down.
CTCAGACTAAAATCTGTGCAAAATCTGGACTCCTGGTTTTGACAAATGCTAAATATATCAGATGCATATGTCAAAAATAGCTAATATGTCAACTACGACATGTATTTGATACATGTAATAGAAAAGAAAAAAAAGGCCAGATGATTAGTGTCACTTCTGTTTGTCCACATACATGAGAAGCCAATGTTTTACTAATTGGATCATAAGCTTGTGGTGAAACAAACATGCCATATTTAATTGCACCTTCCGTTTTAAGCAAAGCATTCCTATTAATTATGAGCTGAATCAGTAACACTAGGGCATAAATCTGGGTAAGGATAGGTGTGAGATGAAAAGTATTACCCTTGAGATGTACAGCTTAATTACATTCAGGTATTGGAGAATTGCAGGGAGTTTAAGGAGTGAAGCAGAACACTAGATTACAACAGTGGTTGTAATATGACAAATCTCAAAAAGGGCTCAGCCAATTTTTGTCCAGACACTTTAATCAAATTAAAGACACCATTTAACCCACAAGCATGAAAATTACTGCTGGTACAAAAAAATCTTTTCTTTGAATGTGATGTGGCCAGGTGCTCATTTCACATTAGTTCCTGGCTCACTCCTAAAGCATGGTGGTAAGTCTCTAAGAACCTCCGTCTTTATCGGTTTGGATTCTAAATATGTTTATGTTATGTTTTTAACATACGCTTTTAAAAATGGTCACAGTGGTTGATCAGAAACTGTAACTTTAATATCAAGCAAAATTATGGGTAGTCAATCTATGAAGTAAATTAAATGTGAAGTACGCTCCGGTGAACTCTAAATGATGGATCATGCTGTACTACAATAACAACATCAGCTGTCATAATAACAGTCATTCTGAGTAATACAGGGGAACGACTGTGTTATTCTAAAGCCACAGGGGTCACGGGATGTGAAAACAGTACTTGTGTGTGTGGCAGTACTTGTGTGTGTGGCAGTGGGCAGCACATGCTGATAAACTCTTCTGCAATTATTAGATTATGTAAGAGACATCTTGTCATATGTCATTATCTTCCAATGAACATGAGTTGCTTGACCTTTGGACCAAATTTATGTAAAACTAAACTAACCAAAAGGTCTATATAAGGTTAACTGACGTGCTTTGGTTAGACAAAGGGTTGCAGTACTTTACATGGATATCAGCTCCAGTTATTCAAACAAAAAAGGATTTCCTGTCCCAGTATGTCTGGGCATGCTGATGTCTTAAATAATATGATAAATAATGCTGAACTGAAACCTATGCCCACTTTACACACACCAGCACAACTTCTATGAAATCTGTTTGGATGGATCCCTGACATAGGTTAGAGCTTACACAATTGCATTAGAGCATAAAGCAGAACAATTTAACAGCAGAAACAGAGTTATTACACTTTGAATGTGTACAGTATAAGTGAACCACTGACATGGAAGACTGACCCTGACAGGTCATTTTTCTGCATTATTTCCATTACCATTGGTAGTTTCTATTAAGCTTAGCTGATGTTTTAGTGCCTGGGTCAAAACAACTGATTGATTATATATGGAAAATGTGACTGGCCAACTTCCAAATTCATTGATCTAACTATTCACTTTGTAATCACTGCTGTCTTTGCTTTTGGACTAAAATATACAGTGTGTCCTTGTGCGTCTTGAATTCTTAAAGTTTTAAGGACTAAGCAGCAACCTAAGGATGCAGAATTATCTATTTAAGGACACAAACAATCCTCATAAAGTCTCCATTAATGATGTGTAAAGACTGTACTGATGCATCTTATTAAAACTGTTCAGTGTTTGTTGCTCATGGACTTGCAGAATGAGTTAAGCTCATAATATTGTGGTATTATGTTTCACTGTAGTCTGATAAAAGTCTTACTTTTGTGCTAATCTACAGTTTAATACTCATTAGTGAGAGGGCTGATACATTTCTTGAGGCCAGCTGTGTGGTGATTTTTCTTCTATAACAATGTCCCTTAAAGAAAATACAGTGTCTGTTGTCAATAAGGTCTACTGACATGTCAAAGAATTAAATAAGCTGCATGTAATTTAACCACATGATAATACATATATTCCCTGATGTGATTGCTGGCTGGATTAATTGATATAGAGAGCTGCTATTAACCCAAAGGCAGCATAATGCAAAGCTCTGATACAGTAATTCACCAGTGTTGTAGTTAATATGAACCCGGACGTGAATTTAAAATTTAGTGTATCTGCCTAGGTTAAAAATAAGTAATTCACCTCGCAGTGTGAGATTAAAGGAGAAGTCCACTTTTTTGCAAGTGGGGCCTTAATTGTGATGTAAACTGAAGTGTACTGGACACCTATGGTACTTTTTGGAGATTTGGATCCT
>JAVQJG010197055.1:0-11399 GCA_036024015.1 Craterocephalus amniculus | reverse complement strand
ATCTATCTATCTATCTATCTATCTATCTATCTATCTATCTATCTATCTATCTATCTATCTATCTATCTATCTATCTATCTATCTATCTATCTATGTTTATTTATTTATTTCAGCTTAACCACTTAAGGGCCACAACATGGCATCTGTTTATTCTTTTAACACAGTGTTGCTTATGAACTCTGACGTGTGTTGAAACATTTGGAATTGGGCATTTAACCTCCTGCCCTGTAACTTGCAGCCACAGTTGGTAGCAGGTCAGACATGTGGGCCTTCTCTGCTGCGGTACCCTTAACCACTGAATGACTTCTAAATTCTTCTTCTTCTTTTCAGGCTCACTGGTTTTTGATGTCTTGTTTAATAGCTTTTGTTTTGTTTTCAGGAAATCCTAAAAAAAAAGCCTCATGTCGTTTCAACTAAATCGGATACAAGAGTTCAGATAGAATAATTACAAGCTCTTCATGCTCCCGCTGCAAGCTCTGGCATATAAATAAACATAATAAGTACTGTCAAAAAACAAAAAACAAAACCGGACAAACTAAAACCCCTGAATTACATGGCAGCTTTCTCCGCGTGTGTGTTTGTGTGTACAGTTATGGATGTACATGTTTTGTGTGTGTATAGGAGAGAGGGCCCTGCGATTCGCTGGATGAGCGGGAAATTTATAACACAGGTTTTTGGAGTAAGCCCCAGCCAAAAACCGTAATTGATTCTCCTCTTTTAGTTCTGCGTTTAGGAGACAAGCTTACCCACTACGGGTTAACTCTATCAAGATGAACAGCATTTGGGCCGGTGCAGTAATCATAATGTAATTTGTTGTGCTCATGGGCCAATTTGTGTCATTTCAGAAGATATACGCTGTGCCTGCTGCATGGCCCGGGGCAAGGCTTTAATTAGGGAAGCGCAAATTCATAGACACTTTGTATTATTTCTGATCTTGAGTGGTTGTAGGATGACATACTTAAGAGAAGGATGCTGGCAGAGGATGAGGAAAAATTTGATAATGAGAAACAAAACGGAATGAAAGGTCATGTTTGGAATTTGTTTACCATTTCATTATCATTTTGAAATCAAAGAGTCCTGCAGTGAAATCAAAGCGGATATAAATGTCACAGTCTGGAAAGAGTTTCTGAAAACCGGTGAGAGGTATGCAGCAGTTCTCCTCAATTTGTTTGAAATAAGAGCGAGCAGTGGAGATTCAGATGAAGCTTCCAGGTTGTTGGGAAAAGCAGTGTTAGCGTGTTAATGTTCATCTGTTGGAAAGGCTGCGACCCGCAGGACAACGCGGCATGTTCTAAATTTGTCTGGTTTTGATTTCAGATAAACAGACAGCCAGGGTAAAACATCTGTGCAAATTAGGGGATGGGGGGGGGGGCAAGCTTTGTCAATTTGGGCATTAATTTGCTGCACAGCTGTTTAATGAGGATTAAAATGCTTTACCTATTAGAGGAGACTCTGATCCAAATATTTTATGAATATGAAACTCAGAGTTACTAGAGGGCAGAAGTGAGCCATTTTTGATGCGCATCTGCACTGCACTGAACAGGTTCATGGGTTTTATGGGAATCTGAACATGGATGACTTTGCAGACGCGCTCACGTGTACAAACAAGCAACTTCACTTATCCAAGACGTAACCCTCTGAGTGTGAGATAATCCCCTCACATCTGTGTTTAGTTTTCCGAAGGTATCACTGGAAATGTTGATATTACCAGCAACACCGTCTTCGTTTGTTCTGAAGGGCCTCCAAGCTTTCGTTCAGCACACTTATTCTGAGATCCAAGTCATGACTCAGATGCGACACGTCAAATTTTCTGTTTTCTGCTGTTTTAGTTCACAGTGAGATGCGTTTGGTAGAACGTAGACCTCACAGAGCGCCGGCCCGGCAGCTCTGCGGCGTTTGAAGCAGGTCCAGCGGGGAAAACGGTGGCCAGAAGGAGGGACCGTAGAAAGTTAAATGATCATCTGCGGTGTGACAGTGAGAGCGTTGAGCTGGGCAGCTCCTGTAATCGCAGCCTCTGACAGATGCTCTGTCCATAAGGAAACGCCAGCTGTTTCTATAGTGACACATCTTCAACAGGAGAGCAGAGCATATTTCTTTTCAAAAGTCCCTCTGATCTCTTGCTTATGGAATAACAGGTGACCCCCCCTGCATATCTTAACCCAATTTGTATGTTGATTTAGTTTTTCTACACGACTGTTTGTTCTCCGTGTTTGCAGGTGATGTGCAAAAGCTTGTGGTCCAGATTTTCCTGTCTTTGCCTGTACCGCACAAGAAGAAAACTTTTGCGAGCTCCATTGGTGTTCTGGTCTTTCCTGAATTGCGGTCCTCTCGGGTGTGTTTCATAATGGTACTTGGAGCGCTGCAGCCTGATGTATCGCACCCGAGGGAGAAACTGTACGCTGCACCAATCTATCAGTCCGGAGTCTGAGGGAGGCAGAATGACACGCTCATGCGGATGCGATTACAGCCCACCATCATATTCAGAATTTACTTCGAATTGAGGCTATAGGGCTTTTTTGGTTTCCATCGAGGGAAAGGTCTTGAGTGATGATACGCAGACAACTGTGGTTTTACATATTTTGTTTTTGTTGTGATTACTTGAGGAAACTTTGTGTTAGCAGGACATTTTCTGCTGGATTATTTTATTGTAGTTCCTGAGACATTTTTTAAGCTGCTGTATAAACAGACGAGTGTAAGGAGATCCCTTATTAGACCACCAGTTGTCAGTATGCTTTATTTTAGTAGTTCATTGATATTTACATCACCTACTCTTTCAGATTTAATGCATTTATTATTCTAAGTGTAATAATGATTATGAAAATAATACTAAGTTTTTTGGAAACTTTCTACTTGATGCAATAACATTATGGCTTATGGTTTTTCTTAAGTGGAAAGGAGACAAGGTAATTACCCTTGGGGCAATTAGAGAAAGGGGCTGAGGGAGAAGCAAAGTCATTTTCTAACCCAAACATCCTGGTCCGAGGGGCCGGAGTGGCTGGACGGCCTCCTGGAGGCCACTGGCTGGCTCGCTGGGAGCCGTTCGCGGGGAAGCAGAGCAGGGTTTGTTTTCTTTCTCTGGAGGCAGGCCTCTGAAACTTCTGCCAGATGAAGTGCACCTGAGTCGCAGCAGCTCTCCCGCCGCCGTCAGCAGAGGGAGCGGTTTGCTGCTTTCAGCCAGGAGCGCCCATGTGCGTCCTTAAGCCAGCTTCATCACTTTCTGAGCAGAATAAAAGATCAGAAAGAGACTTTGTTGATGTTTGCTGCATTTCTGTTTCTTTACTGCGGCTCTGCTATGTTTGTGTGCACCTAAAAAAAAAAACGTAACCCCACAAAGTCCTGTCAGTTTAGCCAACATGGGAAAAAAGGAATTCTTTCTTTCATGTTTTCTTTTGCCTGAATCATGGTATTCACTTTCACACAGTTGATTCACACAAGTAGATATTGCAGTGTATGAATCCCTGACAGGAAAAAATAGATAAAAATGACTTTTTCAGTACTAATGAATAAGTAAAATAAAACATATATCTTTGTTTATGTTCTTTAATAATGGCTGATAGGCAGAAGTCCACATTAGAATGGTACCATTATTTATTGTTTTGTTTTAGAAAAATAGGATAAACAGGATTTTTTTTCTTGATTTTTTTCTCAAGAATCTTGATATAATGTCAACCTATAAATACATTTTTTATTATGAAAAATATTGAATTATTTCAAGATAATCTAAAAGGATTATACATTATTTGGCCATTAAATAAAGTAAAAGTACATTATTTTTTTACCCCCACAAGACCCAAAGGAGAGAGGTTGTGTAGGGAAAGAGCACAGTACAAAATGACAGAACTGGCTGTGAGCTGAGCTGCTCAGGAAAAAGATTTTAGTGCATCTGTTTACATCGAAAGCAGAGATTCATGAAGATGCTAAAATCGTGCATTTTAAAAAATTAGAACATTTACTTGATGGCTCACTTAGAGGACTGAAAGAAAATTAATAAACTATAATTATTTTGTGTGACAGTTGAACAAAATTAAAATGTTAATTGAACTCATTTCATCTTCTTAATCAAATTAAGACATTAAGCCAGTATGCAAACTTTAATCTGGTTAATTGTTATGTGTTTATATATGTTATTATTATGTTAATTGTTTTTTTATTAAAAAGAAATGACAACATGAATTGACCAACTAATGAATTAGAATAAGAATGAAATTAATAAGAATGAAATTAAGTTTCAGTCGTGTTTAGTTTTTTTCAGCCAGTACATAAACTCACATAAAAGCTGGATCTGAAGAGGAAAAGCTTGTACTGTAGCTCCGACTGCAACACGCAATGATGTGCTCATTGACAAGAGAAGCAGAGAGAAGAGCAAAGAAAGATTTGGGAGCAGAATTAAAAAAAAAAGAAAAAAAAAAAGAAAATGAACAAAATGAGAGAGAGGAAAAAAAAAGCACAACCTGGCACCGTCCAGCTCTCCTCTGATCCAGTTGTATATTTGATCTGAGAATCACTCTGCAAGCTGAGTCACAGCGCTGACACTGAGAGCTAGAGAGCAGCTCAGAAGCTTAACGGCTTTCAGTGAGACCCATCAGGGACGAAACGGGGCGGAAAGCTCCGTATGAAAATCCTACATGAAAAATTGGGCTTTGTGGGAACATGGGGATGGAGGGAGGTGTAGCTCTTCTTGCATGTAGGTGAATCAAGCCGAGGCACAGCGAGCCGACTGAATGACAAATGTAATCCTTTCATTGGTGGCTGCAGTGAAGTCGATCCCCTACCTGCCATGCTTTCATACACTGCACATCTTCATCAGAGCTGCAGGGATGAAAAAAAAGGCAAGTTCATATTTGCATTCACGACTGAGTGAGAATTAGTCTTGGCCTCCTTACAAGAATCACTAATGAGCAAACACTGGATGAGATCATTTCGAGGTTTGGGAGGAATTAGCTTGATTAGAAAAACTGTCCGCTCTCACCTTGGCCGGGCATCCAGCTCCTCCGCAGTCTGCCTGCCGAAGCCTCTCTCAGCTCCGATTTCCCTCACACCGCTGCAGGTTTAATGTGGAATAAGTACATTAAAGACAAACGAGTGCTGGTGCTGATGTTTTGTTTAGCTCAGTTTTGTTATTTCGCCGAACATTTTTAGCGGTTAACATTGAGTACGGGGGCTGGTGGTCTGGTTTATTTGTTACTGGGAGTTTGCACAGCTCCTTCTTTGCCGGGATGAGTGAGGCTTGCCATCGGCTCTCTAAAAACAACAAGCCCCGCCTGCCAAACTTCCTTGATAATTAGTGAAGCATCTCACACTCTGCAGAACATCAAAAAGGGAAATGGAAAACTGACAAATTAAGCATGGTCTGTGTAGGGAAGGAGGGACTTTGTTTCTGCACTGCAGACTTGGTGAAATTCCAGTGCAGCACATGGTCACTGTAATATTTGGGCCAATTTGCTCCAATCTGCAATGATGTGGCTTTTTAAATGGCCTGGTTTGGTTCTTACAAGGCATTTTTATTTTGCGTTCATTTGGAGCTAATTTATTTACAGCCTTGTATCTGATCATAAGCATAAAGATAAGTGTGAGAAGAATGCTCTTCATTATCTTCTGATGCAACTACAGCATGTCTTCAATGGGACCTCTAGACAGCATGAATGTTTTTAAATTTGGGAACCGCATTTCCTGGGTGGGTTAGATGGGCACTTTAAATGCAATCAAACGTTAAGTCTTCAATGGGATCAAGAAGCGTTTGGTTTTCTTAAGCGTTGATTGTGCAAACTTCTCATTTGTGTGTTCTGCGCTTGCAAGGAGCGCCAGGCAATTCTCATTCATAATGACGGCGCTGGCCGAGGTCAGGAAAATCCTCAACATGTTTTGAATTTGGTATTTAAAGCGATAGTGACGATAGTTTGTTTGTTTGACTTAACTTGCAGCACTGGCTCAAATCAAAACAGGAAATATAATGCATGTCACATGACCATAAGTATGGAAAAAATAGCGCTGATGGAAGATTAATTACAACTTTATATTTGCTTTGGGTATTGAGACATGATAACTGGAAGGTAAAGTTTGCATTGCATTTCATCACAGGTCAGGGATTCTTTTAAAAAAATCTATCACAGATAAAAAGTTTGAATAAATAGGTACCTAAATGCATACTTTTTATACAAACTGCATAAAATTAAACACAAATGTAATAAATAGCTCATATACATTCTGATTGTGATGATTCGTTGACTCCTGCAGCCCCAGCCCATCAAAAACTGTCACCGTGTCCACTGTTGGACTCTGGAGAGTTGAACTTGACTGAAACATATGTCTTCAATTTTAATAGCTCTCCATTTCCCCAGATGGCCTGAGGGGGGGAGGGGTTGCCTGAGAAGCTGCATTTCATGTAAGAATAATTTGTGCTAAGTAGCTGGGCGATCTGTTTGTTACGCTAGAGCTGACAGTTTGTTTATGTTTCTTGAGGAGTATGATGGATGGGGCAGGAGTTGATGCTAATTAGACTAAATTGTTGCGAAGAATGCTGAGGGTCTGCGCTGCACTGCTGAGGCCAGTTTCCATTGTTCCTGCGTCTTCGCACTTTGGGCGTAATTGAATGGAGCTTGGGCCCATTCATCATGGCAGTGAAAGTCTCGGGCAGGAAGCAAACGGCTGGACCTGGATGGAGTAGTTTGGCGAGAGGGATGTGACAGTGGGAAAGCAAGCCGTTGGAGTTAAAAGATGTCTCTTTCTTCCTCCAGTCCAATTAGGACAGACACGACCTGACTCCAGCCAGCCATGAAATTATGTTTACTCATGACGAAACAGGATTAGCAGCTTTTAAGCTCCTCCTCGTCAGCCTGACAGATGTGGTCAGCTGCAGAAGATGGCCATTAAGGAAAAGTGTCATTGCCTGCACGCTTTTCGTGTTTCAGCTGTTGAAGCTGAATTTTTCAAACTAGAAACATTAAAAAAATAACTTTTTACACTAAACTTTAAAAAGAATTTAGCTATGTCAGGTCAAATCTAAGCCCTGTTTAAAAGGTAGAGGTTTAAGCCAGGTATCACAAAAATGTGAAATATTTGTAGAACATTATAATCAAAGCTGTAAAAAGGAGCTGCTACATATTTTTAGAGTGGATTGTATGTATTTGTCACAGTCACAAAAGTAGACTTTTTAGTTTTTATACAAGATAAATGTTGTATTTTTTAAAATTGATCTTCACCATGAATTTGTGTGGTTTTAGTGCTTCTAACATATACTCTGTGCATATTAGGAGAGCAAAAGCAATCTCAGCTCCACTACTTGAACATTATGAAATACTTGCATTAGCATCTGACTTGCAACTAGCTAACTGTTTTAAATGTGTCTTTCCTGGATGGCAGAATTTGCATCTCATAGTGCAGATGAAGATAAAAAGAAACCTGAATACATTTTTCTGAGAACATGACTAAAGCCCTGACAGCACACAAACAGAGCCACAGGAGTTTGTGGGCACCTACTGGGAGAACCGATGCTTTAGAAATCATCACAATTAATGGATGCTGGGTTGATTTATTTTGTTCGGTTTCTATGATACAGTTCAGAATCACCTCCCATATCTGCTTATTCACCTGTTATTTATACAGTCTTTTACTGGATAGAGCTGGAATTCACTGATACATCAGTGTTGCTCCCATGTTGTTGTGCTCACACTGTGTGGTGTGTATTGGCTTCATTCTTACCATGAGAACATACCGCCATGAGAAAAGTTGTGCAATTTAACAATGTTGTCGGCTTGGTTCACAACTGAAAGGTGACTGTAATATTTAATACCTGCAGTATGCATTTAGGACTTCCTTTATAAGCAGCTTCCTTCCACTAAAACAAATTCTGTTTACACTATGTGGATAATTTCAGTTTTTGAGATTAAAGGGCACTTCTCACTTTGATTCATTCATGTTTGGTTTAGTTTGAATAGCTCTTATTTGTAATGTGACAAAGTCACGTTAATGTATTTCTGTTCTACCCAGACTGATGTTTGCCCTTGTTCTTACATACACATATCATCCTAAACAAGTTGGAATTCAGCAGAGGCACTGCTTCTTCATCAAAAAACAGTGTGAAAAGGCCCCGTGAGTATTAGATCATAAAACAGAGATCCAACCTATCAGCAAAAGAAGATTAACTTCACACCCAATCAGCTTGAAACCTGCTGTAAGGTTGGCGTTTTTAACATGGAAGTCAGTGGGGAATAGCTCTGTTTTACAGCCAGAACCTAGTGGAAGAATGGGGAGCTGCAATTTTTGGCACTTTTGCATATTTTTCCACATAAGCTTCTTGTTTCTAAAGGCCCCGTTCCACCTTTCTTTCTGTGGCATATTTACAGTAACATGACATTTTAAATCACACTTCTAGTAAGGAGTTATCATCAGATCATTTGTAAAGACTCACTTTATAACTTTATTCTATTTCTTAGTGACATGCACCTTATTCAATTTAATTCAATTCAACTTTATTTGCATAGCACCGATTCGTAACAACGTCATCTCAAGGCGCTTCACTGACAATCAGTTTAAGCAATCTGAATGTCATACATTCATATATACATATACACTAGCCAATTAATAACAAAAAGCCTATGTAAGGACACCAACAGACTGCATCTGCACCCTATAAAGTAGATGGCTAACTTCTTGCACCCTGCCTGCGCTGTGAGCTTTCTCAAGATAGTAAAAAACTGTCTTTTCTCTGCTCTTGTCTTATCTCTTGCTCTTCTTTAGCTCTCAATAGTTTCCTCTCTTCCTCCGATAACGTCTTCAAAGGTTTCTTTGCTGAATCGGCCAGGGTGTGTTCAGAACAACCGGTGTGTATGCACAATGCAAAAAATGAATCCGGAAAGCAGAGTTTTAAGGTTGAAATGTTGTAAAGTGGGTCTTTAAGGCAAAAATTTGCAGTTTTTCAGTTGCAAATTCTCAGGGGAGACTTTTCTTTGCTTCACATTACAGCAATCATATTTTGTGTGGCATCAAAACTGTTGGTCAACCAAAGCAAGATCATCTGATCATTAAAATCCAAACCATGATGAGGACTGTTCCACATAGCTTCCTACTGTTTAGCTCTTTTATTGTGTTTTTTTCTTTTTCCATTGCTTCTGGAGGAGTACTGTAAGAGAAAAAAGTGAGGAAATTAGATTACAGACCAGTTAAGACTGTGAAGCCTGCCAACACCGCTTTAGGCATGCCTTGACCGTTGCACAGGCTATATGGTCAAAAAGTAACACAATTATGCATGCACTTGTTTCTTTTACGTACGTCCCCTCATGTAGTTAGCTGAGAATATTTCCACCATACAGTTTTGAAAGATGAATGCAATTTTGTACACAAGAGCCAAGCGAACATGTGTGTTGGAGCCTAGAAAAGAGTCTCACAATACAACATACTTGACCCTCTCAACTTCTCCACTGTTTAACACCCTCATCCTGTTACTTCCTCGTCTTAGAAACATACCTGACACTTCATCTGCAAGTCATTAACCCTGAACACAGCCAGCACAACAATGCTGCAAACAGAATGGTATTGTCACAGTTGCTACAAGTCTCCGCTAACAGAGAACAGAGCTGGGTCCAGCCGGCTGGACCCGGCACATGTTCAGCCTCACATGGTCCTGACAAGGATTTACCCCCTCCGACTTGTGGCCTAGTTCAGCTTGAATTAACTTCTGAGTTCCTGCAGTTTTCCACTGTGTAGGTAAATAAATGAATGAAAAGTACTTCTTCCCTGGGATACTAACAGAAGGGATATGTTTAATTCATAACAAGATGTGTTTATTTTTTATTTTGGACAAACTTTCTTTCCAAGGCATTTTATTAGCATCCTTTTATTACACCCAGCATCCCAAAGGATTGAAGACATGGGGCGTAAGGCCTAGTGTGTGGTGGTTATGAGTGTTGCCAGATTGACACATTCACACTAATAATCAGCGTAATGTCCATCTCCACTGAGCTCTGTCTGCAGGTCGTAGATGGGAAGTGTGAGCGGCATGCTGACGACATGTTTAGCAGGACCTCGGGGCAGATGTGAGGTGGAGCAAATGTCCTTTTCAGTGTTTCTGTTTTCTGCTGCAGTTTAAGATACAACAAACTCTAGGTGGTGCAATAATTTAGTGACAGCTCGAAGCATGATGTCAGCTCTTAACGTGCCAAAACAATGCAATATACGAATGTAACTGCGTAACTATGGATCTGCAAAAGCAAAACAACCCCAACAGCGGAGGGAGCTGAGAGGGTTGTTGTTCAGCCCATGTGGCACGATGCTGTTGATTGCGATGTTGGAGTGAGCAGCAGTTTGCTGGTTTTCATCTTGCTTCTGATGGGGTGCTGGTGTTTCAAATATGGTGCTGGTTCTGAGTTAATCAATGAGTTTGGCACTGTGTCCGGTTTTGGGACCACACAGAAATTTCTAGTGAAACTGGTTCTTTGTGGTGATTTCAGACTGATTGGTTTAAATCAAATCAAATTATATAAACAAAAAAAGTACTTTTAAAAAATGTAAATACTGTTATTGTTGTTTTGTTTTTTTTTTATCTTTCCTGGCCATTGACCATTCACGGTGACAGTCCTGTTATTTTTGGCGCGATCATCTGCTCTCCGTTTAATGAGTTAAATATGTTTGTACATCTCCTGATATTGAGGATTTTGCTCATGTCGTCACGAATCACGTGACCACACCACATTGGTAGGCAAGCTTCCCCAGAAGAGTCTATTCACTAGTGTACATTTGGGTGCGTTCTTCATTATTTTTTTTCACCCACCCCCAAAAATAGCAGCACAAATTATTATTATGTTATTTCTCTTCCTGACTACACTAACCATCTGGATAAATTACGTTCGCCCGTTATCTGGAGAAAATAAAGCCAATGACTGCGATATTCACAGTCTCCAGCTAGCTAACCAGTTTGCTACCCGAACATATCACTAGGTTATTTTATTCATAATCCTCCCACACTGCTGGGTGAAAACATAGAGAAGCCTGCATGCAGATTCAGTCATTTGTGTTCAGTGTTTCAGTTCAGTAACTCTTTGCGTCTTTTTGGTAGATTTTACCGGGGGGCGGTATGAACAGGTTCATGTTGATCTTCGTTCATGAAGCATGCACATTATGAGGGGCTAACCGGCGGTGCCATGATGCTTTTTCCAGAAGGAAAACTACATAGATCCTGAACATCGCTACTGCTTAGTTAAGCCGATAAAATCAATGCATGTTTTGTCTACGATTAGAAGTGATCATCTGCCAGAAACGTAACAAGCAGCCGCGGGTTGCAGTTTCTCTTGGTGCTCCGGTCACAGCGAGCAACATGTCCGAATAGTTTCTCATAACAGCACATCTCTTCATCTGCTCTTTTTAATCTGTGAAATCCCAAACGTGAAGCAAAACATATGTTTTCT
>JAVQJG010197013.1:0-20346 GCA_036024015.1 Craterocephalus amniculus | reverse complement strand
ACACACACACACACACACACACACACACACACACACACACACACACACACACACACACAGACACCACCCCACTTCCTCCTAAACACATACACACCCTCCCTTCCTTTTTTTCTTTCCATGGACTGACACCTCACTGTGACTGAGATCCACATGCATACTTGGAGTAGACGTGACGTTCTTATCAGTGCATGTGTTTTTTTTCTAAAAACAGCTCTGTAAGCCGTTCAAAAAGATGCATCTCCTCATCTCTCAAAAAGCACACACGCTTACGCGCGCGGCTCACACATCATGACAGTTAATGTCAGTAAACATTTCGTCAAACAAAGTTAAAAAATATGATCCCAGGAAACAACTTCTGTGTGACTAACAAACTCGTCATTTTCCAATGTCAATTAACCACGCGCATAAATGGGAAGTTAATTATAAAATGGCCAATTAAACTGCTAATTGTGTTTTCATTTCATTTCTAAATGGTAAATAGATACCAATCCAAACAGTGTGAGCATGAAACGTCCTAAATCAACTTTTAAAAAAAAGTATTTAAAATTGATTATTTTCTTTTTGACAATACGGGCACTTATAGATTTAAGCCGGATTTTATTTAGCGCCGTTTTGCTTTCGGATGACAACTTCACCATGTAAATCTGGAGTCATAACGTCCTCTTGAAAACGACCACTCATGGGTTAATAGAGTTCCGTTAATTAAAAGTTTAATTGGGAGAAGCACAAGCTGGGTGATGTATGGCTGGTGAACAATAGTGTCCTCTAGAGGTGAGTGTAACCATGATATCCATTTTTCTTTCTCCCCTCCTTCACACACCGTTATTGTGCGCTGCAAGCAGAGCCTGCTATAAGACTGATGGCTGCTGCTGTTATTAGAATAAAGCATCAGGACCTCAGCCATGTATGATGCAGCAGGCGCTTCTTGTGGCAATGTGAGGGCCCCACATCTTTACACACGCACTTTCCTCTTACTCTCTCCTGGGCTTTGCTGTGCAGGTCAGAACGCATGTAAAAGATTCAGGCCAACTCCATTGGCTACAAGGTGTTGGTGTAAGATTACACTAAGATCAGTTATTTCATCGCTGCAGAACAATAAGGCCACAGGATTATTTGGGCGACTACGTCAACTTGAGCGTTTTCTGCGTCACTCCATTCTGCCGGCTCCTATCACGTTTCCCTCTCTGGGGACTAAATTGGGTCCCCCATGACAACTGGCTACAGGCCCACTAATTATACCCCCTTCCTCCTCCAGCAGCTCAGCAGCGCTATGAATAGGCAGCCCACCACATAGACCCCACCCTATCTGAGGTCTAAATTTGGAACACAATTGAAATAGAGAAGTCCTGTCAAAAGATAACAAAGAATAATATTGACCCTCGCTTCATTAAGCCTGAATCATACAAGAGTTCGTTTGGCGTATCAACCTTATTGTGACATAACTGTGCCTTAATGTGCCAATGTACACTCATCTTAATTTTACACTAAAGTAAGTTTAATAAACCAATAAATAACACCAATGAAGGTGGTTTGTGTTCCTTCTGAATGATTGTGTTTAATACGTGATTAAAGACGCAAATGCACATAAAAAGGGGACATCTTAACAATTATAAAAAGGCCTTGTGGTAGTAATGTGCAAGGGTAAAAAAGAACTGAATGACAGATGACTTTTTCTCTGCAACAGCTAATTCACCATATGGGCATAGTGGTTAGATTACACAATGACCAGGAGATCATAAACGCATCATTTTACATTACGTACTTGTAGCAAAAATATTACAATGTTATAATAGATTAATATCAACATATCAGGAGCATGACGTCAGTAGTGCAAACACCAAAGGTGTCTGAACTGACTTTAGGTGGGTTTACCCTCCACTACATCTCTGCTAATGTCCATGTGGGAAGCAACACAGCGCATACCACAAGACAAACATACTCACCAGAAAAATTGGGGCTTGAGAAAGTTCCCAAGCGGATTGGTCTGCGTCGGTGTCGACGCGGATGACGTTGCACTGCGAAACACGTGGGCCATGGTATCCAGAGCTCACATAAACAAAGCCACATTGGCCAGACCGGATAGTTGAAGCTCGCGTCGCTGTCAGTGCGCGGAGTCACACGATTTTGCCCGTTTCGGCGTTGTTACGACCGATGCTCACGATTTGGAGCTTTTATCAAAATTGATGAATACCCTCTGCATGCTTATCGCATGGACTGAGAGCCACGATCCTGATGTAAAAAAGGTAAGATGCGTGCATCTTTTTCCCCCATTTGCAACAGTCAGGAAGGGCGCGTGCATTTCATCACCTTCTCTGAAACATCCAAATTCCATCTGAATGTTGTTTCCTTCTCACCATGATTAAATATCCAGCATTTGTGGTGTCAAACTTTTCAACTTGACATTTAGTTTCAATTTTGTTTACGTTCGTGGTGAGTTTTCTCTTGTGAGTAAAGTTGGCCCGTTGGGGAACACCCCGCTTTTAAAAGACAACTGAAAAAAGGACAACTTCATTTTATTTTTCATAAAAAACTTCTGATGTCGACTTTATTCACATACTGTAATGAAAACTGCCGAATTGTTCTCGATCATTAAAAGCCGATTAGTTTATTGTTGCGCGGACGCGTTCAGTTTCTATATAACGTTTATTCTATGATAAATGTCAAAGGTTTGTGTTTTATTAGGGAAAGATCCAGAACAGAGACGCTTTCTTCAATCCTGACACCCACACAACTCCCGACGTTACCCATTTCAAGAGCCACCGGAAAACTGTTAGAAGACTTGAGGTATGACGTGAATAAATGATCTAACTTTCACAAACAAATTGCGCATGTGTTTCACTCCAAGACTGTTCAGTTTTTAACATCAAATTTAAATCTCTTTTGTAAACCTGTGTAATTTTTCTTAAACTGTAAAAAAATTCTGTTTAATTTATATGAAATTCTGATGTGTTTTATTTTTGTTTTCAGCCATGCCCTGCGTTCAGGCTCAGTATGGATCATCACCTCAAGGAGCCAGTCCTGCTTCCCAGAGCTACAGCTATCACACGGCAGGAGAATACAGCTGCGACTTCTTAACACCTGAGTTTGTTAAGTTTAGCATGGACTTGACCAACACTGAGATCACAGCCACTACATCTCTCCCGAGTTTCAGCACATTCATGGACAACTATAACACCGGTTACGACGTTAAACCGCCCTGTCTGTATCAGATGCCCCACTCTGGAGAGCAATCCTCTATCAAGGTGGAGGATGTCCAGATGCACAGTTACCATCAGCAGAGCCACCTGCCACCCCAGTCGGAAGAGATGCTTGCTCACTCTGGGCCTATGTACTTCAAACCCTCCTCGCCACATGCCCCGAGTACACCAAACTTCCAGGTTCAGCCAAATCACATGTGGGAGGACCCTGGCTCCCTCCACAGTTTCCACCAGAACTATGTCGCGGCCACTTCTCACATGATAGACCAGCGCAAGAATCCGGTTTCGAGGCTTTCGCTCTTCTCCTTCAAGCAGTCTCCGCCAGGTACTCCTGTTTCCAGCTGTCAGATGCGGTTCGACGGGCCGCTGCACGTCTCCATGAACCACGACAACCCGGGTGCGCACCGCGGCCTGGACGGCCAAAGCTTTGCGGTGCCCAGCGCCATAAGGAAACAAGCCGGTCTGGCCTTTCCCCACTCCCTGCAGCTCAGCCACGGGCACCAGCTGGTGGACAGCCAAGTGCCATCGCCCCCGTCCCGAGGATCTCCGTCAAACGAGGGTCTGTGTGCGGTGTGTGGGGACAACGCAGCCTGCCAGCATTATGGAGTGAGAACCTGCGAGGGCTGCAAAGGATTTTTTAAGGTGGGCTTTTATGACAGTGACTGTTACTGTGTCTGTTTGATAATTCTCCACTGCCACACGTGTTCTTTTTATGTGAAATTTCTTGAAGGAATACTGAATCCACAAAATAGAATCACTTTTTTTTCCATTGTAAGCTACGTTAAACATCATTAAAGAAGAACTTTCATTGTGCGCACAAAATAACTGTGTGACAACCACGGCTGTCTGCACACAGCTGGCCTCAAAGGAACGAGTAAAATATGATCAATCACGAATGTGTGTTTGCTGGTCTATTCCCCTTTTGCTGCTTTGTACACCACAGTCCCCAACACGAGATAGCGCTGATAGATTATCGTTTTAATCTTTTTCTATTTTTGCTATTCCTTTTTACATGTAGCACCCACTGCGTTTTACACTATCTGGCATTCCAAGCATAACGAGTGACTGTGTTTTTTTTTTCTGTTTGCAGCGCACCGTTCAGAAGAATGCAAAATACGTGTGTTTAGCGAATAAAAACTGTCCTGTTGACAAACGCCGAAGAAATCGTTGCCAGTTCTGTCGTTTCCAGAAGTGCCTTGTGGTCGGAATGGTGAGAGAAGGTATGTTTGGGCCATGTATATTCAGTCATATTTAAAGTGCAATTTATATTTCACACCTACACATTAAAGGACAGTTAAATTTTTAATCTCTTCATTTTTAAGATTTGACAAACAACAACAGCAGGCTGTATCCGCTCTAATATTTGTTAAATCTCCCACCAAATGCAGTTGTCCGAACGGATAATCTGAAAGGACGAAGAGGACGCTTACCATCCAAACCCAAAAGTCCGCAGGAGCCCTCTCCACCTTCACCGCCGGTGAGCCTCATAAGCGCACTAGTTAGGGCCCATGTGGACTCCAACCCCTCCATGTCTGCTTTGGACTATTCAAGAGTAAGTACAAACCAAAAGAACAGTAATAAAATAACCTCTCTGCCACCCACCCCCCCACACACAGAAAAACATTTTGAAAGTTAAAAAGTAAAGAAAAGGTAAAATAAATGAACAGCTAAAACCCCAGAGGAAGATTGACGTTTGTATTAATTCAGTCCTGCTCAATTTATCACCCTGAACGTTTTTCTTCAATACTTCGCAAAACTCCAAATTTCGTCAGACCTTTTTTTAAAATGTGGCGTATTTGAAGTAAATTAAGTTGAAACGCAGAACTTAATAAAAAGAAGACATGAATTTAATAGTCAAAAGCTCTCTCAGCCTCTTGGAAATGGGCATTTGCAATTTCACGGATTATATATTTTAAAGGACCTCATTAAGGCGCTGTTTAAATTAAATTCCAGTTCCAGGCAAACCCTGACTACCAAATGACTGGAGACAACACTCAGCACATCCAGCAGTTCTATGATCTCCTGACGGGCTCCATGGAGATCATCCGAGGCTGGGCGGAGAAGATCCCTGGCTTCTCTGATCTACCGAAGCAAGATCAAGATCTCCTCTTTGAATCTGCCTTCCTTGAACTTTTCGTCCTGCGGCTTGCATACAGGTGAAGCTGAGTAATTGCTAAATAAAATAATCCGGGCTTTAGATAATCAGCTATTCCTCCTTCAAGCTTCATTGCTTTCGCCTTTATTAGCTCCCCAATAATTAGAAGCCTCTTAAATCCTCATTTATTGCCGAGCGTAATTAATGACGTTTTGTTTTAATTGCAGGTCCAATCCAGTGGAAGGAAAACTTATTTTTTGTAATGGAGTGGTGTTACACAGACTACAGTGCGTCCGTGGATTTGGAGAGTGGGTAGACGCCATCGTGGAGTTTTCTTCCAACTTGCAGAGCATGAATATAGACATTTCAGCTTTCTCCTGCATCGCAGCCCTGGCCATGGTAACAGGTGCGTAAAAGCGAGTGCCGCTTTAGAAACTGGGCCTGCCTTCGAATGAATGTTAAAAACAGGGAACATCGAAAATAATTTCTGTTTTCCTCCTCTTATTTTTTTCAGAGCGGCATGGACTGAAAGAGCCCAAGAGAGTCGAGGATCTTCAAAACAAGATAGTCAACTGCCTCAAAGATCAAGTGACATTCAATGGCGGTGGTTTGAATCGTCCCAACTACTTGTCAAAACTCTTGGGAAAGCTCCCTGAACTGCGCACACTATGTACCCAAGGTCTGCAGCGTATCTTTTACCTAAAGCTAGAAGACCTAGTCCCTCCGCCAGCAATAATCGACAAACTTTTCCTCGACACCCTACCTTTCTGAGTGTGACTCAAATGTGAAACCTCAAAGAACTTCCAAAAGACTGAATGAGTCAAACCTACCACATTTTCAGCGTTATTGTTTATGGTTTCCTTTTTCTTTTTAAGCTCCGTAGGCTGTTAGAAAAACGTGTAAGGATTCGTGAAAGGGGGAAAGGAGTTTGAACGTTATGTGGGCCTTTTAAGTCTTTGCATTGAGCGTTGTTTTTATTTTTATAATTTAATTTCTATTTATTTTAAGTGCCAAATAAGTGGATGATTACCGGGAATTTCTGTTCAATGGGAAGTTAACCTGACCTTTCAACCACTTTTTGTTTTATTTAACATCGGCTCTACTGATTTACTCAGATGTAATATATTCCATTTATATATACAGTATATATAAATACACACGCACACACCCTGTATATTATGATAGAATATGTGATGCCTCCAATGCATCTGTTTGTAACATGTGTACAAAGTTTCTTATAATGAAAAGATTGAGTTTTCTTTTTTTCTTTTTTTGGACTGTGCCTATGTGTTTCTGACAGGATCCCAAAAGTATCCGGATAAGACAACGCATGTTTCAGTTTATGTTTTTCCTTTTCCCTTTTTTTCTTTTATAGGCACTTGCTGAGGTGATGTCTATATATAATATATACCGGACACTATGTAGTCTGCTAGATTTGATACAGATTCGTAGTTATGGCACTCCTTTTATGTATGACGCATATGTGGAAAAATATTTCATCTGTATAGAAAATGAGGGACCCATGGTGTTTGTAAAACTGTCAGACATTCCTTGTTTGTATGTGCTGTAAGTATTGTTGCTGTTGAATATAAACGTTTCTATATATTTATTATTTCTATTGCCAAGAGCTACACTAAGCATGGTGCAATTTAAACGATTTCAAACCATCCAAATTCATGCTGAGCACGTGGTCTATGTTTTATGTCTTATAAACGTCTTGGTAGTTATGAGTTAACACGTTTGGAAGTGGGAAAAAAATCCATATTATATGAAGAGGTTCATGAGTGTGTGATATAGGCCTAAACCTCTGGCATCATGATGATGTAATTACAACTTCTGTAACGCATTCGGTGCCGAATTCAAAAACTTTAGAGAGAAAGAAATATTTAATGTTTACAAATAAAACTTTTAAATCAATTCTTTGCTAAATAATTTCTCTGAAATTAATATAACTTTTCGAATAGACACTGGATACTTTCGCACAAGGTTTATTTTTCCCATTGAAAGATTAATTTTCATGTGGATTATTTTAGTGCTGACAGACCATTGTTAAAACAGGCGTTTTAATAATGGTAATAAGGTCTATTTTTGTCTTGTTTCATTACAACGTGAAATGTTATTTGATTCAAGCCACCTTTAAAGAACGAACATTTCGTTAATAGTGGGAAGCTTTTATTTTCTGAAGACATGATACGCTATATATGCTCATAAACGCACATAGCCTATCTATAATTTCAGCCCTCTTATTTATGCGTAGGAGACTGATTCAATAACCGAATTTAATTTTAATTCGCTTCTAAATTAGGAAATCACATATCTTCTATTTTCAGTCTCTTTAACATTTTTAAAAATTCTTGTAAGGTAAAAAAGATATTTCAGTCACTCTCTCTGACTTATGAAAACTTTTTTATTTTCTAATCCCTCTGACTTCTCTCTTTGAATATAGATTTGATAGAAAGCAGGTAACAATTTAACGATCTTTAAAAGAAAGAAGAAAGAGAGCGCCGGATTTTATATTCAATCTCTTCCCCTTGACGTTTTTTGCAAAAGTCAGTCAAAATAAAACTTTTGCCAGTTCTTTTTTGTTTCTTTGATCAAATATACGTTTACATCAAACAGCTTTTCTGCGTTTCTGCTTCATTTAGCTGTAAATGAAAAGTGTTTAAAGCTGTTTTACCTGCAGTGAAACAAACTTTTCCGCGAATAAAAACAGGTGAACGCTGGATTAAAATGGGGAAAAAGCGAACACGTTTAGTGTGCATCTCACAAGCACAAACGCATTTTTAAATGAGAAACCTTACTGCGCCCAGGTAGGCGAGCTTCATATGTAGGCTATTTAGTTATTTATTCTTATAAAACAAGAAACAAAGGTTTGGTCAAACAGCGGCTTTTCTCTGCAGTTCAGACTCTTTCACCGGAGCTCGTGTTTGATGAAAACGCAAACGAGTCTAGTTTGTTCTATTAATTTAATAGTGAGCCTGTTATTATTGGATTTACAGAAAAGTCCAGTCCGGCGTTTCACGACTCCTCATTTATTTTTCACTTGCCGGTCACAATGACACAGGTCAAACCTGGTAATGTGTGTTCTTCAGTCCCATTTACTGATTATTCATATCCAGCCACAATTTAAACCTCTTTAGGGGTGCTGCATCCTGTAGATTGTAAAGGCAGAAATAAACATAATTCAGAAATATAGAGAAAATGGCAGTGATGGCCTGAACAAAGTGAAGCAGGGGCCGCTGTCACAAAGTCTTTCCTTTACACAGTCAGAGGAGAGAAGTGACGCAAGGCTCTGAGGCATGTCTGGGACTTATCCACATTTATCACATGATCAAGATGAAGGGAACAGCTTATTTTGAGAGATATTAGCAGCAGGCAATAAATTGTCTAAATGATTAGATTGTCACCATAAAATGCTAATTCCAAGGCAAATTGGGATTACTTTCAGAATCAGTTTGCTGACATTTAGCAGATCTGTTGAAAGGGTGCAGTACAATGTCACAAGTTTCCTCTGTTGACACTAAGTACAGTTTTAAACATGTCTATTTCAATACAATAAAACATGACACATGTAGTTAATATTCCTGTCAGTGTTTGTGCATAATTACACAAGCTGGAGGACTCTAAACTCTATAAGGGCCTGATTTCTTATTCATGCACACTTGATGTCAGAAAAATCTTATGATTGCCTGTGTATGTTGATAGTCGAAATGGAAAGCATTTTTTTTTCCAATTGTTCAGTTCTGTGCTTAGCACCTGCATGGGAACAACACCTGAAGCCAGTAGGTCTTCAGAGAACAGAGCCTGTACAGTACATCTGCTGCTAAGTGCTCGTACACAGAGTGAGAAAGGCATCAAGTTATATAGCTGAGCCCCAGCCTCTAAGAGTGCTGCTTCACAATTATAGCATCACCTGATACTGCCACACACACACACACATCCATGCTGCCCACAGTGACATAGTGGATTATGCTGCGCACAGCTGCACTTTTTGTCTCATTCCGTGATGCAATATGACAAGTTAACATAGCTGTGAGATGGCTTTAAAGCACTGTAGCGCTGATGAAGGTGAATTTAGTCCTGTGACCCTCATATATATGTATATGTATATAAATAAGAAACACTACCTCTCTCTCTCTCTCTCTCTCTCTCTCTCTCTATATATATATATATATATATATATATATATATATATGTATATGTGAGTGTGTGCATACATATATATATACATACATATATATATATGTAGCCTATGTATGCATGTATGTTTACATATACTGTATGAAAACTAAATTTAACACTATAGAAGTATAGAGTTTCTCTTTTGATCTAGTAGGAAAGTGTTTAACATTTAAAGCTCTGCAAGATGAAGCATACTTCAACTTCTAAACTGGGACCAGAGTAATAATTAGCTGAACTGAACGGATCGTATTTTGAGAAACAAGGCGCAGATGGCAGGATATAAAATGCATATAAAATGCAAACATCTCTTTTCCGGTTCATGCATCCTTGCAATTTTTACACTTTACAGTGTAGTTGCTTTGTAGAGGACAGAGTGAGTTTTGGGCGTTGAGTTACAGTTAGTTATGATCTATTTCATTTTGGCATAAAAGCTATTTTGAGGAACAAAATGGACACTATAAGAAATGTTGTGAGCTTGTATTCAGATGTTAATCTTGATGACAAAAACAAACTTGCTTTTTACTACCTTGCTTTATTGAAGATTAAATAATTTTTAGCTGTACTTATAGGTCTTTTCCCTGACATTAATCCCATCAGTCCTGAGTAAACCTGCTTCACTCTTGCCTGTACCTTTTCCCTTTGTGCAGTCTGTGAGGCACTTTGCCATGTGAGCCTGCAGTAAAACATGTTGATTACACAACTTATGAATCTCATGAGACTTGCCGACTACAGCTCTAAACAAAATGAATGAATAATGAGCCGGCGATAGCCCTTTGGATACAACTGTCTATAGTTACATTACAGCGACTGTTTGATTTATCATATTGAAATGTTTGTGATTGTCCAATAAATAATGCAAAAAGCTGATTTCCAAGTGGCGAAGCAGCTGAAGAAATCCACCTTGCATATAGATGGAAGGTGAGCCGTGCCTGTCCCTCTCAGCCTGTGGCCCAGAGTAGCTTTATCATTCATAGGCCTAAACAGACAATCAATTCAGCAGCCATGTATGAAGCATGAAGGGATGCGACAAGCTGTGAATGATGAGAAGCCAAAAAATCAAAGGCCTCAGTCCTTCTTAGCTCTAATGGCCATTACCAGCCTAGACAGCACCAGTAAAATGAGGTTAATCATTCGCACAGATCCTTTCAAAGATGATTGACTGAACTTGATGTCTAGTCAGATCACTCATAAATATTTACTTCTTATTAGACAGCTGTGCTTGCTCTGTTATTGCACATTGATTTCTGACAGGTGCCATCAAATTATTGTTTCAAGTATGGTCAGTAAAATCCATTAATACAACACTTGTACCAAGACTCAATTATGCTAACCACAAGAAATTAATAATACATTATAACTGACTAAACGTTAGTGGAGACCGATTTCTTCCGGTTTATGCTTGAAAATTTATACTTGGAGTTAAAAGAGAGGTATTATTCTTGAAAACGGACATACAATCAAGAGAAACCATAAGTGTTGAGCAATGGGATATTGTCCATCCAAATGAAAAAATCCCACAGTGTAGGCCATAACAGTTTAACTTTATGGCCAAAGTGTGTATCAGTATTGAACATATGGGCTCAGTCCTTTGACCTTATTGACAAAATGAAATCAGAAATTTCCTTTATAGAAGGAGTTAATGTTTCCTCAGGCAGACATGTTTCCGATTCAATTATTTTTAATGAAGCCGGTGCTCAGTGGTCACTGAAGTAGAAAAAATAGGCATAAATGCCTGATGGTTATAGAGGACATATTAAGGAGGAAGAGATCGGACACACGGTGCGTGTTTCTAAGTGGCGAAAAATGCCTCTATCAGGCGGGTAGGAGCCAGTGGCTTTGGAAGCAGTGAATTGTATGAGCCTTAAATGATGCATTTGGTCTCTGGGGTGAAGCTGGAGGAGACTCAGGAGCCAGCTGTAAAAAGCACACCAATGAACAACCTGGTTGTTATGATGCATGTGGGTTATCACTAAACGGGCAGTAATTCTCATCTAAACATCTCATTTGCATTATTACATCAAAACACACAAATATGCAATAATATTCAGACTAACATTCACTAAAGGGAAGTCCTGAAAACTGACAAACCACAGTAAATATGTGACTGAATGCAGGGATGCAGACTATTCTCCCTTTCTGATGTCAGAAGGAAGAATGTCATCATGGTCTGATGCACTGGCTCCGTTCCCATAAGAACATGCCCTTACCCTGTGTTATGCTTTGTGCTGCTGCTCCATGGTGAAGTGAAACATATTAAGCACACCCATGCACATGTAATCTGCTCAGGTCTTGAGTCAAATCATGTGCATGGTCTGCCATCCACTCAGTCTGACAAGTTTTCCTCTGCTGCCCTTCTTATATGCATCAAGTCTTACTAAATCAGGACAATTTGGAAATGTCCTGCAAGTAACCTGACTCATCAATATTTCCCCAAATGTTATAATTAGAATCAAAACAGAAGCAACGGTTTAATCTCAACAGTTTTAGAGCAGCATAAAGATTTCATGTGTATTGAAGGATTTTTGGAGATTCAGCCATAAAGCTGGGTCTTTTAAGCAACAAACGTGGCCTCTGTTTGGTGGTTTGAAAAATATGAGTTTTACATTTCTGAAACTCACCCTTACAAATTTATTTTTATTTCAAACCTGAATATCTGCTGAGCTCATATCAAGGTTGAACAAGATAAATCCTTCGTGCCAGCCCAACTCATCATATGTTATACCCCAACTCTGACTAATAGGAGGTCCAGAAGCCTAAAATTCACTAACACATGTGAGGCCTTGACTCTTAGTCCCAAACACACTGGGCACAGCCAGGCACTCCAAACACAAGCTGATGCGTTGCGGTGGTTTTTAGAATTTCCCACTACAATCATAAGTGCACATCTACAGTGACAAAGTGCCAGAAGATAGTAGAGTGGTAGATTCTTGAAGGGTCAAGAGGGGAATAATGTGTGTGTGTGGACAGAAGGGACTGGGGGAAGGGGCTGTGGTGAGTGTTTGTGTGTCACAATAGACAGAAGAAATCCAGCCCTGGCTCCCACACAGCTTTGTCATATCACTAGGAGATTAGGAACACACACATGTCAAGCCAGGCAAAGCCTGCTGCAATAATGCACCTGCCAGCTCTCAAGATCCACTCAACCCTTGTTCAACCCTTTCTTCTAACATGCTGACACATAGGCACTCACACATAAATAGACCACTTTTTAGAATATTGACCTGCTTCAATAATGTGCAAAAAAAGAGCCAAACATGCATTTAAAGATCAATGGGAATGAGATGAAGTGAATGATTTTTTGTATTGTTGTTTATATAAGAATTTGTTGGTCTAAAGTGGAATAAATTATATGGATGGACAGGACCGGAAAACAGGTTTTAACATATAGATTAAAAAAAACGACAAATCAATGACACAAAAAGGCTGGGAGTTGGGAAAAGTGGATTTCTTTTTACATGAAAAGTGTGACGGGAGAAGGTGGGTGTCTTTCTTCATGACAGAGTTCCTCAAGAACAGGAGAGAGAAGAGGCTGAAAGAGATTCATCTCCACCAGGACTCAGGGTCATCCAACCTAGTCATCCTAGAAGCACTTGAAAAATATGGAGTGAAGACTGGAGATATTCTTCCCCCCAAAAGAAGAGTAGAGGAAAGACTCTGACTGAAGAGAATCACTGACCTTCAAACAAGCTCTCTATCCATATAGAGTAGGGGACGACATGCACAATCCATCAAAAATGCACATGAACTTTCCCTCTTCAAATAGTTCCCGCTTTGAAAGCAGTCAATGGATCAACTATGAATATTGCATGTACTGAATTGCAGGGGATCAGATTGAATTCAGCGTGGAAAAAACATAAATCTGTGATATTAGAATATCATATGTTATGGATGAATCTAAAAAATAATGTTTTCATGAAAACATTCACTTTTATAAAGAGTATGTGGGAGAATGATGGACTTAAATTGTGTGTTGCTGTTTTCTTTTAACACCCATCCCTCTGCTGCAAACATATCTATGAAAATCATTTAAAACAAAAAACATACAACAAAAAGTAAACCCCCCCCCCCCCCAACAAAAAAAACACATTACCCTGTGGTCATGAAATTGCCTTTTGCCTCAGTCCCTCTTCAGGAATGAAAAGATCAGT
The DNA here is from genome assembly GCA_036024015.1 of Craterocephalus amniculus. Taxonomy (NCBI): domain Eukaryota; kingdom Metazoa; phylum Chordata; class Actinopteri; order Atheriniformes; family Atherinidae; genus Craterocephalus; species Craterocephalus amniculus. Next base: position 6,724 of record JAVQJG010197013.1, on the reverse strand, counting down.
TTTAATTTTCAGCTGGTCTTTGATTGGATGAACCTGCCTCCCTCTTGCATGACATGGATACCACAGGTCAGTGGCTGGTGCAGTGTTGCATGAAACAAACAAATAGAAAAAGGCACCTTGTGGCACTTGACTCTCACAAGAATGCAACTAACGGCGAGCCTGCCAGGGTCCCATTATGATGACCATTGCCTCATAACCAAAGAATGGGCGATAGAGTCCGAGGAGACGAAGGAGTGGAAAAAGGTTCTGGAAAGAAGGGAATGGTTTGATGTAAATGCGGATATAGTTGTGAAGGAAGGTAACATGCTCCAGAATCCACAAAGAGGTGAAAAATTATATAAGTATAAACAGTAAATAAATAAAAGTGATAAGAAATATAAGATTATGGGTATTTCTGATAAAATTACTTAAGAGAAAGCAAGATGCTTTTCTTTTTTCATGTTGCTTAATGATCTTCTCAATATAAACTATCTGAAAAACAGCAGCAAAGTTAAAAAATATTTGGCAAGGGATTGAATGAAGTTATAGTCCATGAAAGTTAGAACAAATTTAAACCAATCAGATAAACCTAAAAGCACCATTCAAAGCCACTAAGTGACGTTGCCATTGTTAATTTGTTTTAACCGTTTGTTGTCCAGAGCCAATCTTTCAGTAACTATCATGAGACAAGTAAAGAATTGATTAAATAAACCTGCCTGAACCGTCTTTACCAATTGGTTTGGGTGTGTCATACCAAACAAAAGTGTTTGTTATCCTGTTGCTGTTTCAAATTTTAACCATTTCACCGTCATTACTTTATTATTAAGTTTATCTCAACTGTTTGCTAAAAATCATTTATTTGTATTTTTTTTTCTTGTGCACAAGAAAAGAGAAAATGCAAAGAAACATTTCGGATTTTTTCTGAGTGTGAAAGTTAAAGGGTTAAACCTTAAACGCACCTGTGGTCCTGGTTGCACTGGCAGTCTGATAAATGTCAGATGACTGGCTGTCCAGTGTAGAAATGCACCTATTTTGAGGCAAGTGCAGAAAAGACAGTCTTCATCCCTCCCTTCCCTCGCAAGTGAATCTGTCCACGGTAATGTTAAATACAGCAGTACACTCCATCACAGTGTGGAAGCTGGGGAAAATGGGATCAGTCCAGGCGAAAACTGCAAAGGCTGAATTTTGTCCCCCAGTCTGACACTCTTCATAGTCACCTGTGTACAGCACCACCTGGCCTAAACCTTTGTTTAGTTTTCTTTTGGAGCCTAATGAGATGAATTATTCATCAATGATCACACCATAAATTACAACAATATGGTTACTTGGGAAAGTAACAGTTTTACAGCTGTTTGTGAATTGGTCATAAATGTAATATAGATACAAGAACTAAAAACATGATACACATTCAGGTGATCCTGTTTGGAAGCTGGAGGTTGCAGTTGGGGACATGCTGACATGATTATCATTCAGGGAAACATTTTTTTCTTCCCACTGACACTTGATATAGCTTTTCAATTATTTTATTTTAAACTTCAACTCAATTTGGTTACATTTAGAGACTTTAACCAACTGATCAGGTTATGAAAGTTAAAAAAAATTCTAAAAAAATCACGACACTCATTAGATCTGCTCACAATATCTGTCAAATGACACCAGGTGACAAACCAAATCCCATCTCTTAAGAAAATTACATTTTTGACTAACTGCATTTATAATACTACATAAATATTTCCATGTAAACAATTACAACAATTTCCCTTTTCAACTTGTTTCATGTTTTAACATATCCCTGTGCAATTTTCTAACATCCACAAGCAAAAATAATCACTTTTGAATTTACTTAAACTTATTTGACCAGTTTTGCTTGTAATATATCCATTTCGGAAAGGGAAGCATTTGAGGATTTTTCTACCATATGTTGGAAAAAAGACTCCAGAAAGATACCTTTTCAGGCGGAGTTGTCGTGCAAACATTTTTCCTTTCTCCTCTCCTTCATTACATTTGAGCCAACATGAATCATACATTTATATTATACTTCTGTTTCATGAACTGCCAAGAGGATCAAGTCTCCTCAAGCAAAAGCAATTCAAATTCAAAAGACAGACTACAAGTAGAATGACTTAAAATGTGTAAAGTTTTTGCAAGTTACTTGTGTTAGAGTGTTAAAGGTGCTATGTGAAAAGGTGTTATCTGAAGAGATGAGTCTTCAAGAGACTCTTGAAAGTAGAGAGGACATCCGTGCACAGATAATATTTGGTTTCTTTTTTCACCAATCTACACTGTAACAACTCTGTGAACAGGCATGGTTTTACCAAACAACACTCCTTTGAAAAGTGAAATTGTTGACAAGGAAAATAAGTTGTATAGATGAGTTTAAAATAAAAATGGGTAGAGGCCCAGAAGTCTTTCTGTAGGTAAACATTAGAGACTTCATTTGTCTTTTGGCAGCCATGGGCAGCCCAAATGTACAGAGAACGTTCCTAATTCAGTTTGAAAAAGTCCTCCAAATAAAATGTTCATATGGGTCTTTGGATTTTAATTTGAATTCATACCTTTAGATTATCTCCCTGCATAGGTGGTAGTATAGAACTTAAACTCAAAATTAAAGTTATGGTCAACTTTCAACTTGGCTGAAGCTGCTATTTCAAGGAAAAGTAATGTAAGTAAAGAAAGTTTGATATTGGTTATAAACAGTTAAATGCTGCTAATATCATCTGTATTGTTACAACTGTAACATGAAGTCATAAATAAGTTAATTACAACTGGTTTAACTTAACAAACCAAACCTCATGACCTCAGTTTATTTGCAAATAACATTCAGTCGACCCATGCAGAGCACTAATACTGTAATGTCAATTTATGACTAAAAGTAAATTAGACATTATGAATTAAATACAGGGCAAGTTGTAAAAAGGTTCATATTTGGTAACAACGATTGGACAACCATAGGAAAAAGTAAATTTTTTCTCCAGGTAAGATAGTAATTAACTACTTTTTTTCAGTTGTTATAATCTTTAATAATAAGTTACTTATACTATTAATGTTACCCAACAAAACTTTTTAGTCTCAAAGAATACTAAGTCAAAACAACTGTGTATTAATTATCTTTTAAAATGAAAAAAAGGAAAGATGTGCATGTGGAAACAACAGGACAATTTATTTGTTTTAACAAATCTTAATGCCATCAAAGCGTAAGTGTGATGGGGAAAGATTTCTCTAAATGTCTTTGCAAAATTATCCGAGGACAAAAAAAAAAATCTGTAAAAGAACAAGGGGGAAAGGCTGGTAGGAGGAAGTATGAGAAGTGGCAAGAAAGGGGTGAGGGGAATGTAGAACAGGACGGCCAGGCCGATCAGCCGGTGATAAAAATGAGGAAAATAAGTCTGATTATCAGAGAGTCTGGGAGCATTAGACAGACAGTTGGGAGTCATCTCAAAACTCAGGAGGGAAGAAGCAAGACAAGAGGTCACAATTATGCCCCGCTCGCTGCACTCCCCTCCTCCTCATGAAGTCTTCTAATATATTCGGTTAGTTCCTGTAAGGCACGGAGGGGAAATTCTAATTAAAGGGTGGGGGGAATTTTGACATGTGTGAGGCAGAGATCAATATTTAGCGCCATAATCAGCCATTCTTGATGGCTTGACGGTGTCATTGCAAGCACTCTACGGAGTAGACAAGCAGGCAGGCATGCAGCCAAACAGGCAGGCTGCACAGAAACACCTGACTCCCAGTCATCATGAATCAAAGCAAGTGATGCCTCTTGTGCTCCGTTTTGCTTTGCTTTTTATCTTCATTCTTCCTCTTAAAGGAGAAAAGTGAATTGTGCTGCTTTGTGAAAGCGATGCAGTGGAAGTGGGAGAAAAAGGAAGAAAAATGCCACAGAGACGACATGGTAGATCAGGAGGAAGTGCAGCTGTCAGGGATGATGATTTTAAGGTACACAGATGGCTCTGCCTGCGGCATGATTGCTCTTTCTGGTTGGACAAATGTTTTAATTTCAAAGAAAAACAGAGGAAACAGAAAAAATAGAGGGTGAAAAAATTCACTTACAAAAGAAATGTTACAGGATTTAAACAGAAAATATTTTTTTTTGCAAACAAACCTTCCATTCATTTTTTTGTGTGGTATTAGATCATACTGACTGATGCATATTGCTTCTGTTGCAGGTAGAGCAAACACATCTCAAAAACTAAATTATTAATATAGGACAAAATAGTAATAACAGATTAATTTATAAATGAAGTAGGATTAGTGCAAGAGCTGAACAAATTTATGAATATATCATACTGTATGTGCTCTGCTTAATGTTATTCTTTAATCTATACAGCTACTGCAATCGTTTTACAAACAGCTACATCCAAACTCACACACACCCATCCACACACCTACACACACACATTTGCAGCTTATATGAACAAGGCAACTCAGATGACATGGATAGTGACCACTGGCTTAATATCAAGAACACCATGTTGTTTCCAGAGGGCAAGGAGCGAGGGCGGGGGCAAAAGATAGGGCACCAGGAGGTGTGTGTGTGAGAAAGTGGGGGAGGTGTGGGGCATCTCAGTTCAGGTTGTCCCCTGTCTCCATGTGTCAGCCCATCTCCTTGTTCTTGCGTGTCACTGACACACACGTGGGTACTTGCCAAACCCAAGTTGCTCCAATTAATGGCTGTCCCACTGTGCTGTCCGATGTACAGCGCACTAGCCCGGGTGACAAGGCATGGTCTGGGATCTGTCTCTCCAGTGACATAAGGAAGGAATTTTAAGAGGGGGAAAAGTGATGCAAACACACACTGGCTCACGCTGTGCCAAGATAGGTAGATAACAGATTCTTGTAAATGAGTGGCAGCGAGGAAGACACCAAGGATTCTCTAATTACTCGCTGCAATCTATCTAAGTCACTGGCCTTCTAATTTGATTTATCAGAATGCATGAAATCCCCTGGAATAATGCCCTTATTAGAAGGACAGAACTGACGGGGGAACAAGAAGTCTGCCAAGTGGGGGAGGGGAGAGGAGATTTAAGCATCAATTACAGTCAAAAGGATAATTAATAGTTATTAATCCAGAAACATAGCTATAGCTCCCTCTGCTAACTCTCTGCCACTTGGAGACAATTCCTATCACTGTTGCCCAGCACATGAACGCATTCACGGGTTTTCCTTTCACTGCAGAAGAAGAAGAAGCAGAAGAAGAAGAAGAAGAAGAAGAAGAAGAAGAAGCAGGATGTCATAAATATCTTTAATACTCAGGATGGCAGAATCATTTTGCCCACCGGTATATCAAAGGTCTTTAACTCTTTAACTAAATTCTTGACTGACAAATTCAATTGCTGTCGGTTGTCCTCGGCCCTCAATGTAATATGTGCATTTTGATTCAATTTTCCCTGCAAATACATACATATACATATTGTTTATCCGGTTATGGGTCCAAAAAAATCAATACTTATATCTGTGCTTTGTCATTCCTAAGTGCATCATGAAATAGCAAAATATCCCTCTAATTGAATCCCACAAAACCACATAGATTGTTAATTTTCCGCTATTAAGCTTTGGCAACATTTACAATGTCTTCCTTTGCCTGTTGATGACTCTTGTTTGTCTACTTGTATGGGAAAACAACCTTTTATATGTTTTGAAATTTAATTTCAAAAGGTCAATTTCTTAACAAATAACAATAAATCACCAACAAGGAATACTTTGATCATTTTCTGTGAGGTGGAATTCAAAGCCTATATTTATCAGCAGTGGAAATGAAATGTATTTTGCTGTATTTAATTACAAACTGTAGAAAGTCACAATTATTCTAACCATGTCTATGTCTTCCTTTAAAAGCCTGACACAATAATTATGACAAAAGGACAGCGAGTCATGTTAAATTATTTAAAGAACCGTAAAAAAAAACAGCATTGCAGCATTTGATGGCACCGGGTTCGGGGTTTTATGTTAAATCCTTTGGTTTTTGTTAAAGAGCTGCCGAGTGTCTGAAAGGAGAATGCCAGTGTTCTGTTGCCTTGCTGTCAGTCACACACAGGCAGTATTTAGACAGGGAGCTGAGAGGTCTGCTCCGCCGCCAGCTCCTGCTTTTTAAACAGCCCTTTCCTCAGAGAGACAGCTTAGCACTGAGTGCCAGTCAACCTCGCCTGCCCGGCCATTCAACCCCCCCGCAGACCCATACACACGCATGCAAGACACATGCACACACTTTCATAGGCTTTTTTTTTTGCTACTAAAGAACAATTTGGCTGAAATTCAGGAGAAATGATCGCTTATAGTCAGACCCAAAGGTACATTGTGATGAGTCTATCCCACCGTTTCAACAAAGTGGAGTGAGAGGCATCTGGAAAGCAAATTCATCAGCATTACTTGAATGGAGGAACGAGCTCATACAGCATTACATGGCTGACAGCGAAGATGAATATAGGCAAGCCGGCATCATCTGGGATCCTCGCAGGCCTTCAGTCATGGTTTGTGGTAAAGACTGAGGGATGAGAAAGAGGTTGTGGAGATAACACATCACGCCCCGTCTTACGTCCCATATTATGTTGCTGTCCTGTAGAGTGTCTGGGACAATACTGTGTAAGCTGCCACAGCGCTGTTGACATCACTGACAAACCTCTACAGTGTCAGGCAGTCAGTCACACTTCTGCCGGGTGTCTGTCATCATGCTCAAACAGTCAGGTACTGACACCTTTTCACGTGAATGAAGATTCTCCAGTGACTGATAAAAAATATAGTGGAT
>JAVQJG010196995.1:0-11398 GCA_036024015.1 Craterocephalus amniculus | reverse complement strand
TAACACACACACACACACACACACACACACACACACACACACACACACACACACACACACACACACACACACACACACACACACACACAGGAACACAAAACTCTATCCAAAACAAGAGTGAAAAAAAGATGATAGACGTTGGTATCAGTTTAGCAGGTTTAATCTCTTCCATATGGGGATGGGGTCTAATACATGTGCTAAGGCTATTAACTGCTATGAGCCTTGTGGATACAGGCTAGACCTATTATCAGTTTGGCAGTGATTGAAAATGTGACCGTGGCCAATAACCAAACAAAAAACTGTGAAATAAACAGTCAAAGATAAATTAATCACTTCTACAAATGCCAAGCCTCTTTGTTGACCTCTGCAGTTTTCTTCCCTTCCTGAATTAGGGTCAACATGATGGACGGGAAATAAGGTGAGGCAGCAAAAGAAAAGCCCAAAGTGCTGATTGCTACGGCAACTAGTGACCTACTTAGAAAAAGAAATGCAGCCAGGTGCGCAATGGATGACAGAAAGAGGAAAAAATGTCCAGTGTATGTACAGTGCATGCTGGCTGTCAGCTGCAAGCTGCTGAACCAACCTCCTACTCTGAGTCTGACTTACCTGAGTTCAATGGCCTCCCCCATCTCGCTCTGACAACTCAAACACAGGAACGGCAGCAGATGAGAGACGATGTAGAGATGAGAAAGCTGGGAGAGAGGACTCCCTCAGACTAACGGCCCCAGCGATAACAGCGCAGGGAGAGGATGAGAGGAAGAGGGCGGAGAGAGAGCATGTGATGATACTGCGTTCATCGGAGCGAGGGACGGAGAGGAGAGTGAGCGCAGAGCGAAGGAGAGAACCACACCTCTTCTTAACGGATTAACTTAGAAATAGGAGCCCTGGTACATTCACAAATATGTGCACAGAGATGCATCCAAACAGCCAAACTGCCTATGAGCCGATGTGGACGAGCATCTGGTTTACACGCGTACGCAGTAAATACAGTACACACACACACACACACACACACACACACACACACACACACACACACACACACACACACACTCGTATGCTCACAGATGCTCTAAAAATAAGACAATCAATGTCTGCTGCTCCAGAGAGAGAGAGAGGAAGAGAGGGGAGGGGTGATTAAACCAGTCATGGCGGCTGCTGACACAGTTTGCTCTCCATCTGCTGTGGGCACATTGGTCAGGAGAGCACTGGGGGAGAGGGGGAGAATTGGAGCTGGAACTGGGGAATAAGGCCAAACATGGAGCTCTGTAACTGTGTGTCCACGGGGGCATTATGGGACATCTTCTCCAGTGTTGGATGCTAGACGGTGGGTCGCAGATGTCCAGCAGGCAGAGTTCCCGAAAGATGATTAAGAGGTGCTTACATAGTTTCCTCTGCAAAACGATGACACATAAGGATCACACCCGAAACAAAAAGATGGTTCCAGGAGCATCTGCACTGGTTGGAGTTTTGTGGTTTCGACTCCAGACTGTCAAGCCGTGAAAACATTCAACAGGCCGAAGAAACATATGGATCGTTTGAAAATGTCAAAGATTTTTCTGCAGATTGAGGTTTTGAGGAGAGAAGCAGGAGGCAGAGTTAGAGACACAGTGGGCAAATCTAAGGTTTGTGTGTCAGGCTTTTCACTGTTAATACGTGAGCTGTTCTGAGCAAAGTTGTGCATTACTTTGTTGAACACAGCCTGACAGCAGGCTGGGAAACTGTGACAGAATGTCAACTATTGATTTGTGTTCTGGGGCACGTTTTCCTGCTTTTTAATAAAAATGTAAATCAAAAGAAAAAATGGCACAGACAGAAGTTCAACCTCCAGGCAACTGTCACCTGAACTGAACCTTTTACAGTGTATGATCAGTGCACACACTAGCTGTCCAAAAATGAAAAGTCACACACTCCAATATTTCATTGAACTGCCTTTAGCGGTGATTACGGCGCACACACACTCGCTGCAGCATGGTTTCAATCCAGGCTGCATTAAACGTTCACTTCTCCAGTGCATCCCAAAGGTTTTCGGTGGGGTTCAGGTCTGTGGTGGCCGGTCCATGTTCTTTCATGCTCCTAAACCACTCTCTGACAATCTGAGCCTGCTGTTGTCATCTTAGAATATGTCCATTAGGGCAGATGAAATAATCAGGTCATTTAGTATATTTAGGTAGTCTGAACTCAATCTATGGACACTTGATGTTGCTGAACATAGACCTCAACCTTTCAGCATCTGCAGCAACCCCAGATCATGGACCGCCCCCGCAGGCTTGTACAGTAGGCACTGGGCATGATGGCTGCATCACATCACCTGCCTCTCCCAGTACCCTGATGCTCCCATCACTCTGGAACTGGGTCAGTCTGGACTCATCAGACCACATGACCTTCTTCCATTGGGTCCAATCTTCATGCTCCCTAGAAAGTTGAAGCCTTTCTTTCTAGTTAGCCTCACTGATTAGTGGTTTACTTACACACCTGTTCAGTTCCAGTTTCTTGAACTCCCTTCACATTGTTCATGTGGAAATGCTCTTAGTTTAAACATAGCACTACTTCTGCTGTTGTTTTTTTATGCTTTTATTTATCCAAAACATTTAAGTGATCACCATCATTTAAGATTTTTTTGTTCTCCCACTTTTCTCCCTAAATAATGATGGTTCCCCATATCCTTCCAGTTTTTATGCTTCGGCCGGTTCTTCACCCAGTTTTAGTTTTTCCTTTTTTTTTTTTTTATGCCAATATTTTCCTTCTGAATCAGCTTAACATCCTTTCCACGGGATGTGTCTCCGTTTGAGTTAAATAACCTGTTGCCAGCTGAAATATACTGTATATGCAGTGATTATCCAATAGGAGGCTCTCTGTCAAAGTTGTGACTTTTCTCTTTGTACAGGTATACTTGTTAGGGTTGTGATAGGGTTAAAGAAGAGAGAAGGCTAAAGTTATGATAAGCAATAAATCACAGTCTCTTTTTACGTTTCTGCTTGAAAATGACATACCCAAAATGAATGGAGGATATCAGCTGCATCTACAAGGTGTATTTGAATCATTTTGGAGTCATAATAAAGTGAACATTTTAAAGAATTGTTCAGATTCATACGTATCAGTATTTATATCACTGACTGAGTAAATTAAGATGGAACACAAGAATAAATTAACTTCCGCCTAAAAAACAACAACACACTTTTTCAATGAAGATCTCTTTGAAATAAGGCAGATGAAGCTGCGGTGAGTGTCAAATTTCTCTTTCTGCCACACCCAACAAGAGCAGGTACACAGAATAACATGCCTAAAAGAGATGTGGAAGGTTTGTGTTGCACACCAAATACTGGGGGGAAATTACTGGCTGTTCAGGGAACTGTGCGGGCAGTGCCGAGCTGAGGCGAGCCGAGCAGGCAGAGGACTGGCGACTGAGCTCAGCTGAAGAGACCTGAGCCGTTTCTAGAGGTGGGGGATTAAGGGATCACACAGATGTAAACATGAAAGAGAATCTGACCTTGAGGCTGTGGGAGGTTTTCATGTATCAAACTTGGGGAAAATTACATCCCTGGACTTGAAGGGATGGTTTGAGGGTAAAAGCCTTGGGCTGTTGGGGGATGGGCGAGGTTAAAGGAAAACGAAAAGAGTCAAACCATCTTTGAAACCTGTTCATGACTTAGTTTATAACAAAGTCTCGGTACACAAAGCGGGTGTGATTGGATGTAAACATGGTGGAATAATGGAAGCAGGTAAAGCAACTGAATAATGTAGAGCAATCTTGATGAAGGGAAAATGACTGGAAGTCCATCCAAAGATGCTGTCATCACTGACTGTAGCAGCAGTTTGGTGGTTTCGTCTCTGATCAAATGAAAAGTGCATCTTGAAGTTAGAACCTGATCACAGGGATGCAAATGAGACACCTTCTGATGTCAGACTAGATGTAACTTGCAATAGGATCTGGAAATGTTAGTCATGTTTCACTCTAGGAGGGTGTTTGGACCGGGTACCTGGAACTAGGGCTGATGCTACAGTAGTGTTATGTGTCCAAGCTATCTCCCTTAACTCACAAATTCCCCAGCTCCCCTGATGCCTTTTCATCCCTTAAGCTGTTTACACTCCAACACCCAGAGCCAGAGATCAACGCTGGATGACACTGACAGGGATCAAAAACTCCTGGTTGTGCTCTGGCTTTGTCGGCGTGTTGTTACAGAAACAGCTCTCTGGCTATTTGTGGCAAACTGGAGTCAGTAAACATACAGTCTTATTGTGATAAATGGTGATATGGCTACCATCAAAGTGATTTACTCGAATACCTCCATAGGGAATCTGTGTGACACCCCTTCAAACGAAATTCACTCATCCAAACACATGCAAGCTGACCAGCAGAAGTGAAAACACAAAAACACACAAAACTGCTGCAGCTTCGAGACAGTATCCTTTCCTGATATTTAAAAAAATAACTAATATTGTATGTAAACAAGGTTATACTTCACCAAAGGGGAGCTTTAACCGTGTGTTATTGGGCTGACAAATGGCGCTGTATATGGTCTTATCTTCTATCTAATCTGATGTCAGAGCTCAGGATTCACTGATTTCACGCTATTTTAATTCTTATATTTGGAAACAACTTGGGTTATAAAGCTATCTTGACATAACTTGATCAAATCTGTGATAATCTTTAATAACTCCCAGTTAAAGGTGATGTAAAGTTAGATTATCAACATCAGCAGTAAGGATAAGACCAATTAATTCCTTCCATTGTCTTTTATATTCTATAAACCATTTATCTTGACTGCATTGAACTTGTCCTCCTCCTCTTCTCTTTTCTTTTTGCACGCCTCCAGAGAAGAGGTGGGTGATGGAGAAAAAGATCTAAAAATAAGTATAACACTGGAAGACAAAACCAGCAAATCAGAGGAAGGTACAGTAGATATACTGTAATCTGTAGCCGTACCACAGCAACCTGTGTGTGTGTGTGTGTCCTGGTGTCCGTTTATGCATATGCATCTGTCTGAGTGAGTATATCTGTCGACAGGACACACACTACATAACCCCGTTAAAGCTGCTGTGCAATTATGAAACATGATGATCTCACCAGCCAGGTGGTAACAGACACTTCCTGCTCACCGTAAGTAAACCCTGCGGCACGTGGTGCAAGCGAGCTGCTTCCACACAGAAACAGAAACATAATCGGGCCGTCTGCATGTGTGGCAGCGTGTGTAATACGTTTGCGTCTGCTAACACACTGAATCTGAGACTTTGTGGTCTTACAACTGCTTTGCTTCTGTGTCTCCCTTAAACAGAATGTCATCCGAACCAACACCGCCTGAATGTAAACTAGGCTACTTCCAACACACACACAGCCACAATTAATGAGCCACAGAAGCAATAATGTAACCATGCAAATGAGCAACTCTCCAATTTCCCAGTGACCGAAAGGTCCCAAAGTTCAGACATGCATGTCAACAATAACCCTCTTTCTCTGACTTGATAACTCACAATGTCTGAAGAAACTGGAGCAACCCTCAGAATGACCTCATCCTGTAAGTTGAAACACACACAAGAAAAAGCATGGGATAGTTTTTTGAAGCGTTGCGCAACTGCTTCCTGCAAGACAGAAGCAGCTTTGTTACTGGATTTGAAAAGGAAACCCAAGTTTGAATTCAAAGTTTTATTCAAGCTGCATCTGGTTTTGACCACGTGAAAGAGAAGATGCAGAAAGGTTTGTCCCCATGAGGCTCCATCTGATGCAACCAGGCAGTTGCTTTTTCACAAACTTAACATGAACATGATTAAATCAAAGATTAAAATGTCACAAATGTATGGCTTTAACTAAGACTAAGTCAGCTGGAGTTTTCTATCCCATCATTCCCTTTGATAAGGCCAATGTGCCTTAATCCACAGCACCTTGGCATGGTAATTACACGTGTGAGACATTTAAGACAACTGCTAATCTTTTTGATGTCCCAGTAAGTTTAAACCCTTCATTGTTGATGGGGAAATATTTGTTTTCTGTCCTGACCAATAAATGAGCCAGGTTTTCTTTCTTTTTTGGTCAGAAACTGCATCGAAACAAACAAAGTCCCCTGGACTTTCCTTGTGATCCCACATACAGCAGCATATGTACAGGCCCAGAGTTTAGCCCCGTGATAATTCAAGAGCCAGGCCTTTAGCTGTGAATGGGCCTGTAAACCTCAGAGAACAACAACAATGTAATAAAAAGTGGGCCAAATTTCTCCGGAATCATTTTAGAGACTGATACGTTCATGCAGAAAACTATTCATTTGTGTCACTGCTGTGAAAGATGCTTTTGCAACTTCTGAATTTCAGAATGTAGCCTGTTTGTAGCACAATGTTTCTGTCCAATGGCAAAATTGCCCAATGTTACTTTCTGACCTTTGTGTTTCTGACTCATTTTGGTGGCACACTGACATTAATTGTTTACACTCCTGTGGCTATTATTGCCCAACAGCGTCACAGGGCTGACAAACACTTCACAACTTTTCTTTTGGGACGCCTGCATCACTTTATGGCAGCATTTAGCTTCATGTCACCACATCACACACCAGCAGCTGGTATTGACACACCGGCTATTTTTGGAGGCGCAATATAGCTGATTCAAAGAAAACCAAATGGACATTACTGGAAGGAGAAAGGAAATGAAAGAAAGAACAGGCAGAGCAAGAAATAAAACAAGAGTCAATACAGACAGACTTTTACAGCCTGGAGATAGCTCAGAGTAGAGACAGGATGCAATATGGATGCCAAACTGGAAACCATTAGGGATTGTTTCACTGGGAAATGAATAACGACATGTTTATATATATCATGCATTGTTTAACAGAAATTGTACAGAATCAAAACTTCATTTTTATGTGATATAATAATTGATTTAATAAATGTTTTTGTCTAAAAAACAGTTGGATAGAACAAACCGTGTGGCAGAGATGGGAGATTGTGCCAGGGGATTCCAATCAATCAGCACAGTGAACCAACCTGTGCTGATTGGAATCACCTGTTCAGTGGCTGGACAGAACAAATGCATGGCATGGAGATGACTTGATGGTGGCACAGTCTCCCATCTCTGCAGTGCAGTGAGAAAAATGAATTAAACTAATACAATTTCAGCCGTTAATACCAAAATAATTAGCTGAATTACATCAAACAGCAGCTCAAGTTCTATGGGTACAATGTAGCTTGTACTTGTTCTAAGTTACCTCGGCTGTTTCCTGTCAAGGGACAGATGGGTAACCTTTAAAGGAGCTGTTATTAAGTCAGGCCATTTTAGTTAGCGGAAAAGGCTAGATTTTAGCTTTGGCACGACGCTCGTTCTCGGCCAACGAGGTTAAATCCTCTCTTACGCTCTTCCTGGCTGATCGGAATCCAGAAGTTATCCCCATTAGCACAGAGAGAGTGTCACGCCAAAGCTAAAAACTAGCCAATTTTGCTAACTAAAATGGCCTGGACTCATATACATGCGCAATCAATGAGTCATTCATTTTTATGGACTTCCCCCTTTACCACATGATATACCATAGAAACCATTTTTCTTAGAAAGATTAAAATAATATCAGGGATAGCTCCTTTAAGTCTAAGCCTTGCTAGATCTGCTCCAGCTCATCATTACAGTGTCTCCTGCTTCACTGACTCCTGCTGAAACAAATACAAACTATCCAGTCATCTGCTGATAAGAAAGACCTGAGAGACATGACACATCGGGATTAACCAATCAGCTCTATCAAAGAACCCAGCAGAACCACCATTTTCATCCTGTCCCAATTCCCCCTGAAGGACGTGCTGTCTAAAAACAAAGCGTGACAGCAGAATCCACTGCTTTATCATGACAGGCTGCTCAATTGATTCCCACCTCTGGTCAATACTACTCTCTTCTATTCTTTCCCTCTCTTCCTTAATCCGTCTTTCACCCCGTCGATCACTTTCCATCATCAGGTCTCCATTATTCCGACTTATCTTCCCTTACAGACCAACAGCCTGAGTTACAGACAATCCTTCATACAGCCGCTGTGCAATGATGGAAGAGCGTCTGTGTGAGTAGCTTGTAGTAGGTGTGCTTTTGCACAGAGAAAAACACTGGCTTGTTTATTTGAAATTACACTAAATGATCCAGTTTTGGACTAGATTACAAGATCAATAGTTTTCCGTCCTCATATGTGTGTTGTGTTGGTGAATTTGCTCATGACTCAGGTGTTTGGGGCCAAGCACACGGCCGCACCTCTCTCCCTTTTCCCCAATCGGCATGGCACCATAACTCTGTCACACAACAGTAGACACAGAGGACCACGTAAAAACCTTGCTGCTGCATGGCAACCAGATCCCATAGCAACCAACACTGAGGCTGAGAGAATAAGAGGAAAATAAGGAGAAGTGGTGCGGATGGGGCGGGTCATTTGGGAGGAAAAACTCTGGGATGGATCAAAAATAGAAGAAGAGGAAGTGCAAAAAGCTGCATGAATACACAAACACGCACACACACACACACACATTTCTTTCAGTGTGCTGAGATCAGATGAGGGTGAGGAGAGGGGGACAGACACTGACAACATTGTGGGGGAGAGAGGAGGCCTCTCTCCTCTTTGTTCACAACAAGGTCAGCAGAGCGAGGAGCAGAGCTGACAGCAGTCACTCTGCTAATCGTCTGCTGTAATGGCCGGCTGCCTCGGGTTGATATAACTTACCAAAATACATCATGAGTAAATAGTAAGAGGAAGGTAACAGGAACCGTAATTACACAGAGAAATGAGAACACATGAGTGCTTTATTTCACCGCCTGTGCATCCCACCACTCCCAGACTAATAAGAAAACTCTGTCCTTCATTTTTTAATTCTCCACGCTGACGTTGATGTGCTGTCATAACGGGATTGCAATGAAAAGGGCGGACTGATGACTGCTCTTACTGCAACCCACACACCCTCTGCAAAGACTGAAAAAAAGCAGCTGTCTCACAGATTCCCAAAACCTCAAACAGAGCAGCATTTTTGGACGGAAGGTGTACAGAAAAGGTCAGATTTCATTTTACCAGCTATGGTCTCATGGTGTGACAGGAAGCAGAGGCTCATGTGTACACGCCACAAAAAGTACAATTCTGTTTCTGTACTAAATAATTATTATAGGATAAGAAGCATAAAGTTACAGCATCTTAGTTTTGCAGCTGTCACCTGATGCATTACTATGTCTCACCTTCATTTTGTTTTTAATTTACTTTCTGTTGAAATAACCACATTGTACATAAAGCAAACGAAGTTTGGGTGATCAGTATAGTAAATGCAAATTCTACCAATCGGTGTTGTGTAGGAAAGTCTGATTAGTCACCTTTACACTGAGGTGTGACTTGTGAGGATCATGCTTCTGTTGAACAAGCAACTCAGCCAAACGTGTTTGAAGTAGGAAATAATGAAAAGCCTCCCACCATATCCTCCTGTTGACATTCACTCATCAGATCCAATAACTCATTGAGACACTGGAGTCAGTGGAGATCCCAAATTTCAAGAGAGCTGCCACCCAACTCCATCACTAGGATGGCTCTACGCCAAAGAGCCGGATCATCACAGAGCACCACAGAGTCTGGGAGGGGAGACGACTTCTCAGACCTCGCCCCTCTGAACTCTAGTGGAATCACCCTGGATGTGCCAGAGTGATCCAGACAAGCACAGAATGGGATACCATCCCACAGCTAAATGTCACCAGACTGGTGACCAGTATAAGGAGCAGGTATAGGCTGCAGTGGCTGCTTATGAATCTTCCACACTTCACTGAGGTCCATTGCACACAAGCATGATCCTTACTAATTACACTTGCTGTGAAGGACTAATCAGGCTTTCCAACTATGTATAATACAACACCAGTTGGCTTTATTAAACGGGGAAAATAATCAACCAATCATACATTTCCTTATGTTTGGTGCTTATTTAGTGTCATGGTACTAGACATACATGAGTTTAACTTTTAAAAAAATGAACAACACTATAATAATATGTATTTTAATCCATTCTCCTTCACTTACAACTTAAAAGGGCAAATTAATGTAATAACACTAAAAACAAATAACCAGTTTTAGATATTTGCTGGTATCTAAAATGAACTGCAGCTTATATTTCAGTATCAAAGAATGACAGTAACTCTGTACACCGCGCGGCGTCTCATTGCCATGCACAGACAGCACACACTGCTGGATGCTGCTGAGAGCCAACTCCATCCACTATCAGTGCTGGAGAGGAGAGAAAATAGAGCCGGGCATGGTTGCCTGTGCAACAGCGCCCCTGCTGGAGAGCAGGAGCATCGCTGTCATGGTAACCGAGCAGCTGCATGCGTTCATGTTGTTCAATTTTCACTACCCTCTCACCTCTGACCTCCCATCCAGACAGGAAGAGTTTTTCTTTTATTAATCCAATTTGCTGACACACACAAATACACAGACACACACACATGCTGTGAGTGTGCAAACACAAGCGCACCATGTAAAAACAGATTTAAAGTGTTGACTGTCAGTAAGCGCTCATGTATAATGCATGCTTATGCATGTAAAGCGACAACATTTGGGCTCAAAACTCCAAAAATCAATACGGCTTTTAAAGCTTTTAACATCTGCCCCGCCGCTCTCCGGCTGCCGGTCTTTCCTCGATGCATTCCAGAGCAGGAAACACTTGGAAGATGACTTCATGTGGATATAATAGCCTGCTAAAACAACTTCAAGGTTTTAACATGGAACAGATTTATTTTAAATGCTCCTTGCAGAGGGCTTTCCGTGTGTAAATATATACACATATCTCATTTCTTCAGTCTGTTAATGCATCTGTCAGTCTGTCTGTGACACCAGCCACTCAAATCTGTCCTCACAGAGTCAGTCTGCAGCTTTTTTTGGGCCACAAGGAAGCAGTCGCATCCTTTTCCGTTTGCCTGCCTAACAACAATCCTCTTCAGAGGATAATAAAAAGTCTACAGGCAATCAAGGGAAAATCTCCGATTCAGAAAGGCGTTCATTTACAGTAAAGAGGAGGAATTGCGCTGTGTGTTTGGCCTGCTGTGCAGCAGTTTGGGAATTTGGGTTTCTGTAGAAAGGCGAGGCAGAATGACCTTCACGGTGTGGTCGCGTCTTATCGACCGGTGTGGTGCCAGGTGTGGCGCCACACCGGTCATTGCCATTATTTCGGAGGAGTTTTATTCCAATAACTGATTTCATTTCCTTAATATATATAGCTCTAGGCTATACCGTATTTTTATTTTTTATATGAAGCTACAACATGCGTTTGGGGTCTTTTTTCCTTTAGGGCCTATCTGCGGGTGACTTTTTTTTTTTTGCCAGCGTCACTGTCTTGTGTAAACACGGTCCATAACGGAGTTCAAAATGCAACGTAAGCTCAAAGTTAAGTGTTACAGTCAAACCGTGTAGGAATTATGTTGTTATCT
>JAVQJG010196955.1:0-11955 GCA_036024015.1 Craterocephalus amniculus | reverse complement strand
GACATTTGTTGGAGGGAAAGACGTTTTCGCCTTGCTCCCGACCGGCTTCGGTAAGAGTTTGTTAGCCCCGCTGGCTACACACAAGTCAGAGAAAAGAGTGCTGTGATTGGTTTAAGCTTTGACTGATGTAAGCTTCGACCAATAACAAACAGCGACATTTGAAGGAGACGGGTCAACCGTCTGAGAAACGGTTTGGCTATCAGTCTTGGCCAGACTATATGCTAGTAGCAATATAGTCGTGATAGCCAGGCTATAATAAAAGTGGATTTGGCTGTAAATTTGAACCCTCTCCTCAGTTACTTGACCCAAAAAAATGTATATTGAAATATATATCATATACCGTGATTAAGAAAAAAATTATCGAGATATGAAATTTAGCTCATATCGCCAAGCCCTAACATCTTTATAAAATAGAAAAAGCTTAACAGACAGCGGTCTATGGAGCGCAGCCAAAATAAAGTGGGGGGGGTCATAGTTTTATACGTTTTATACAGCAACAGGAGTCAAAGGTGAGCGAATTCAGTATTTTGGTACATTACATAATAACCGGGTAAAAAGGTTTGCACTCGTTATTTGTTGGAATTTGATCGTCTCTTCCTGATGAGTGAGATTTTCTGGTCGGATATTTTCTGGACTCCATCCCTGAGCCTTTTGTTGGACGCAGTCGATTCTCTGAGTCATAAATATATGAAGTTCTCCTTCATCTGAAATGATGCTGGAAGGTAAAAGTTATCTTTTCTTCTGCTTGTTCACTTTCATAAATATTTTATTGTAAGTGAAACAGCTGCTGTTGCCTGGTGTATGAAATGCGTCTTAATGAATAAATCTTTAAATGATGTGAATTAAACAGACGTTTTGTTGGCTTTAAACTCAGCAGGAAGATTTTTTCCCTTCAAGGGAGAAACAAACTGATTTAATGTGACTTATAAAGAAGTCTGTTGGGTTTCTGAATGTCACTGGAAGCAGACTGGTCTGTGCATGTTTGATGAAAAACGGCACATATAAAATTTTACTTGGGTGAGTTGAAAGCAGTAAACAAAGTCTCTGTTTGAGCAAAACAAGCCGGACATGATCTGAGTGGAGGACTGAAGCAGCGAGGCTCGGAGAGTCTGAGCGGTCCTCTGATCTAACAGGCTCTGAAAGCGTCACTGCGATAAGAACTGGATCTTTAAACTCTGATGAGTCAGTGAACTGAACACCGTCCTCTCGGATCGGGACCAGAGAGACATTCGGCAATGCGAGCGTTCCTGTTCTCTGGCCTGGAAGTCCGACGCTGTGGAAATCTGTGGCGCTGGAGACGAACCGAGCTGCAACACTTTTTCCAGCCTCACAGAAACGGTGCGTGTTTGCACTCACACCTCTACCAGAGCTGAGGAAGCATTGAGGGTTAATGACCCCTACGTCCTGCAGAAACATTTTCATTTCCCAACATTCAGACTAGATGAGGCTCCGTAGGTCTCTGCTGTAGGATTGCAGACCCACGTCTCTGCTCAGATTCTCATCTTTTTCTGACTCTGGATGAATTTCTACTGCCAAAAAAGTTTAAGAAAAGCTCTGAAAAAAGACTTTGGGGGTGGGAGGGCATCTTTGTTTGACCTGCAGTCGGAGCCAGCCAGCTGGTAAGAGTGGTTTCTATTATTCAGAGAGACAGAAGGTTGGCTGATTGAGGGATGGTCTAAAAAGGTCGGATGGTGATGATGGAAAGCTGACAGGCCTGGATCCGGACCTGTGGGAGGAGGAGCTGACCTCAGGTCAGTCGGAAACAAAGCAGGTCAGCCTTGAACTGAAATAAAACTCTGAGCATCAGCTTAACTCTCTCTCTTTATCTCGTTCGCCCTCTCACGCTCTGAGGATTCATCCCCACTGAACTCATCCTTTCTTCCCTCTCAAACATCCAGGAAAACACGAACATGTCAGTGGACGGCTGAACTTTCCTTCCTCCGGTAACCTTATGGAACGGCCTCCGGGACATTCCTGCAGGTTTTGGCCTCATTTTTTAAATCCCTGAAGGTTTTATTGTGATCCAGACTCAGATTTAGTTCCCCGGTTTGTAACGAACGAGTAGGCAGAGTGGAGCGTCTTCTCAGGAGAAGATCTGCGATGAGGCAGAGGCTTTCAAAAAGCTTCTAAAAAAAGAAATCAAAGATTTCTTCCTTTACATCTTTAAAAAGAACCTCAAAGCCGACGTCAAACGGAGGGAGGTTTTTTTAGATTCCTGCATTTCTACATTTAGATCAGAGATTCCACATAAATCCAGCTCCTCTGGATTTTTCTCTGAAACACAGGGACTACTTTCTTCAGCAGATGAAACTAAAACATGAAGCATAACCGGTCAAATATTACAGTAATTATTAAAACTTTTGGAGGTAAGACTTTGTTTTGAGTTTAACGTCTTCTTGGTTCTTTTAGTTTTTATGTAACTCATGAACGAGCTGCTGCCTGATTTGTTTTGGCTCTGTTCAGGTAAAAAACGTCAAATCTGGTGGAGAACAAGTCAGAGCCTAAATCTAATCTGAAAAATGGACTTAAAAATATTTCTTTTGTTAAAAGTTCATCTTCTGTAGTCGTCCACTGTGGGTTTTAGAAGAAATAAGAAGGTGTTTACACTGTCAGCTGGGTAAAAGTGGGACCGTTTGATCCTCTAAAGAGATGCTCCTTCCTTCGATCCCGGTGTGTAAGAGCGTATCACTTCACACCCTGACACTGCTGCTGCTCAGCATCACAGTTATCGATGTTGTCGGGCCCCTCGGGGCCTTCAGAGGGAATCTTTAACACTTTAACACCACTGCAGTATGAAACCGAGCAGCAGCCAGACACAAAACTAGATTTTGGGGTTTCGTGGACACTTTTGTGGAGATTTTTGGAAACTTAAGAAAAATGACGATGATGCAGCACCGGGTTGATACTGGGACTCATTTTGATGATGTACGGAGTATTTTAATATTCACCCCTAAAATAAATACATACTAAAAGTCAAATTTTCTGCTCTGTTGACTTGACTCGTCTTAAATTTATCCCCGGTCCGTTTAGAAGCCACAGTTATGGTGGAGCGACCAGAACTAGGCCTCCAGTGTTGGTTTGAAACCAGGTTCGAGTCAGAACTGATGACATATGACTTTTTCCATGAACAGAGGCCTGATGAGAACTTTAATTAGTTTTACAAACCCTCATTCATTGTGTAATTGAGCCCAAGAAGCAGAACTCCGTCATTATCTGGACAACAATGAAGCTCTGTGGTGCAGAACAACCCAACAGCAGCCTAATGATCTGTTGGTGGAGGCTGGTTCGTGTCCGTGCTCATCCTACTGGATCTGCTGGTTCTGACACTGTCTCATTCCATCTCAACCATTTAGCATCTACTGGTGTAGCCAATGCCCGCTAGCTTGCTTTGGACTGACCAACACAGTCACATGACCCTTTGCAGTCACCAGTGTTGTTCCCCAGGGCTCAGTCCCCGACCCCAGCTTCATAATTTTACCTCCCTTTGGTTTTGCTTTTAGGAAATTCTCTGCTATGCAGATGACACCCCACCCTACCTTTCCACCAACTACTTCCAGACTTTACTCCTTTTTTCTGTCGGACTGCTTCGCAGGAATTAAACATGTTTTGTTCAAAGCTTCTGCTCAGTTCCAAATCTCAGAAATTACAGCTTCACAGTTCTGCCTTGTCTGGAGTCTGGATGTCATCCTCACTCTTTCTAGTAAAAATATATCAATAATCCAACTGGTTCAGTTTTTCTTTATTTATCCACTAAAAAACATCTTTACCAGTTCCTTCCATCCAACAGTGCTGCCATTGTAAGCCACGCTATGGACTCTTTATGCTTTACAAGTTTTTTTCACCTACATTTTCATTCTTTCTAGCCAGAATTTTATTTCAAGGAACGAGAATCCCTGGTAATCTGCATTGTTTAAATTCCCTCCGCACCGCAAAGTTAAGGAAAATCTTTGCTTATCAGGCCGATGCCACTTATTGGTATGACAGTCGAATCTCTTCGGCTGTTGTGTTCCTTCTTCTAATCTTGTTTCAGTATCTTTCATTTTTCCTCGTGTTGGTTTGTTGTAGATTGAGCTCTCCTAGCTTGCCAGTTATCCTTACAGACACACTGCTGGTTCATGGTACGGAGAATGTCATCCTCTGTAAATTCACTCAGAAGAGCCTGGACATCACCATCCATCCACTTCCCGTATCTCCATTTTTCAAACAGTCGAAACCCAGAGTCCAGTTTATAGAGGTAAAACCAGCTTATAGATATGGTGGACAATGCTCTAGATATGTTCCACATATCAGACTTGGGCAAACAGCCACGCCCCCTAAAGAAAATCCAAGGGAATCTTAAAGGTCCTTCCCCTCTGCTAGGGGACTTTTTCAGGTGAAGTTTGGAAGTGAGGGAAGGTTTTTGTACCTGGCAAAAGTCAGTGGAAATGTACTGTGGCATTTTAAAATCCCAGGTAAATAAAAAACTTTCTGGGGCTGAAAACAGCCTCTTGATCTTTCTGCTGATCTACTCCACATGTCATAAACCCCAATTAGTTCAGAGCTCTGCAGCCAGCGAACTCATCACCAATGTCCACCAAAGTTCTCCTCACCTTCAAAGCTCATCGTAATCCGGTTCCCTCACATCTTTCTGAACTCCTCGTCCTCTCAGATCCTTTTTCTTTCCAGCGCTCCGTTCCATCCGCTCGTACGTCCATGATGGGGTTAAGCCCAGCTAACCTCTGAACTTTTATACTACCCATTCCTATCAGAGTCTGTAAAAATGATTTCACTCACAACATGCTTATCCATTCATCACATGTTCCAACAGAATCAATCTTTTCAACATGCAGTCTTACATTTCTGGAAACAGCAATGCCACCAGTGCAGTGTCTTTTTTCAGTTTCTACCTTTTTAATTATTTCAAATTATATTAAATGTATCACATCTTTCACAGGACCGCATTTTTTCTTATTTTTGATAAACTTTACTGAGTAAATGGACCAATGCAACACAAGCTGTGGCTCAGTGCGAGATTACATTAAGCTGATATATGGCTGGTGTAACAGGCATGCTTAGAAAGGATCATTCCTATCCAACATTGGGAATGTGACTTTAGGAATTTTGATCCTAACGAGCGTCATTAGATCAGAATCTTGGGATTTGAATGTTTATATGAAGTATTTTTGATCCAGTCAGGCTTTTAATCTGAATACTTGTATCCATTTAAACATAGCTATTTAGTCTTTTCTCACTTTTGAAGTAGCATAATGCAATTTTTGCCATAAAACATCTGACTCGTTTGAAAGTAAGATTATTTTTTGTTGTGCAATTCTGAAGCCGTTGGTGTCCAACAAACCACATTTACACAACATTTGTCCTTATAACTCGCATAACAGTTCAGCTTATTTGGCTTTATGCAACGTTGTCCTGCTAGCACCGTTATCACACAATCAACACCCTGGCTGTTTTGAATGTTGATGGTGCAGAGAGGGAGGACAATAAAAAAGGGACATAATGGGTCAACATTGGACTGGCTGCAGAGAGCTCATGCAGGGAAGATGGATGCTGAATTAGCTGTTGTTAGGGGCACGTACTGAGAAAATATGCCACATTGCTTCTTTAAATCATCTCTTTTGATCGACCTATGGCACATAACTTCTCAATCAGGAGTGTCAAACATACGGTCCGGGGGCCAAAACCGGTTCACCAAAGGGTCCAGTCTGGCCCGCAGTATGAATCTGGTAAAAGTTACTCTGATCATGATGCGAAATACCAGATTTTTTGATTCTACATACCTAGGGGAGAAAGTTTTGTGATTGTTTTAGATCCATTGTGATCTGCAGGTTGTAATATGTGTGTGATTTAGGAAGGAAGTGCATAAATTAGTAAATATAGATGAAAATTGTATGTTAAATAAAAATATAAAATAGGTTTTATATCAATTAAATTGTATAAATATTTTTTTCAAATTTAAGAATTAGAAAATTGGAATTATTTTTCATATTGATATATACTTTGTAAAATATTCATACAATGTCCTTTTGTTTTAGAGATAAAGGCTACAAGAAAAATAGAAAACAAGAAAAATAAAACCTCTAAATGAATAAAATTTGCTAAATATTGTTAAAACCTCACTTATTTTTCTCCAGAAAAAATATTTGCACTTTAGCACTAGAATGGGGCGTTTTGTTATTTTTAGACGATAATGCAGTTATTTTACTGGTCCGGCCCGCTGGAGACTGACTTGTGCTGAATGCAGCCCCCGAACTTAGACAAGTTTGACACTCCTGATCTAAATGTTTGTAACTTCAGAGTCCTTGAATGTCGTGAAAGGAGCCACCGTCTCCACGTTTCACTGCAGAGTCTGTTCATCATCTCTGTGCAGGAAAATCTGGCTGCAACAGTGTGTTTCTGCCATCGGTGTCTTTGTGTCTGGGGGCACATTTGGCACACAGACCTCTATCTGCCTCCTGCTGCCATAAATCTATGAATGTGGGAGCACACACACAAACACACACACACACACAACTTCTCATTCAACCTCGCCCAGTTCCTCTAGCCTGTAATTAACCCCAGAATAGAGCAAAGTGAGGAGTGGTCAACACACACACTCACACACACACACACATCTGAGAGCAACATGGCTGCTCTGGCAGGTTAAACATCTGTTCAGTCTCATTACATCACCGCACACAGGTGCTCTCATTAACTCTCCTGTTGCCATGACGACTGCCCAGATATCACAGTAGCTTGAATCCCTGTTTTATCCCTGAGATGCCTCCTGTTTTATCCTGCGGTCGTCATGACAACTTTTTAAAAAACGATGAAACGGCACCATAGTGGCTGCATCACGTGATCAATAAGAAAGGGGGGGGGAATGAGGCCGCCTGTGACCTCTGACCCGCAGCGTCAGGTACGTGCGTGCAGGTGTAAAACGAGGCGGGCTCACCTGGGCAGTCCGCGGCCTTCCCGGGGCCGCAGTCCGCGCTGCTGCCGCCTCCACTGCGGGGGAACGAGCTCCGGACGGCGGGGACGAGCAGCAGGACTAGCAGGGGGGAGAACCAGGAGGACCGGCGCTGGGGAGCCATGATGGTGGGAGGCAGGGACAGATGGGGCGATCAAGGGGTAGATGGAGGGGAAAGGGGGGCGGGGGGGGGGTGATGTAAAGAGACAGGTAATAAAACAGAAACGGAGGAAAACGGAATTTTTTAAAAAGGCTGTTTCCGGGAGTCCTCTTTAAAAAGAAATGAATATAAAAACGCTGCAGATGAAGCAGACTGGGTCAAATGTTGCAGCCCAATAAAATCCTTAAATCCTTCCTTTTCCCATGGGTTTCCCCACTGCTCCTGCACGCGCTCAGGAAAAAGGCTCCATGGTGCAAGATGATGAAAAAAAACGACGATAAAAGCCGAAAGAAAGAGTTGCAAACTGCAGCTGAGGATAACAAAAGCGTCGCAGGGCCTGGGGCTTCACACACCGACCCCCACAGCTCCGCCACCCCCTGAAAGCAGTCTGCTCACAGCCCGGAGCCAGCCTCCATCCCCCAGCCCCGCTGCCTCGCTCTCAAACCGGCGCTGAGACGCGACCGCGGCGCGCCGCGGAGGGAAAGATCCAGGTGAGGGTCCCAGAGGGGCTCCGAGCAGCATCCAAGCCGAAGCGGAGCGAGCGTGCGCCGCGGAAGCACGAGCCAAGCGGTCTGCGGGTTGGACCGGGACTTTGCTTTTTTTTTTTTTTTTTTTTGTCTTCCCGTTCTTCACTGAATCACATCAACAAAGGCCCGGACCACGTGACCAGGAGGAGACCACTCCCACGGAGAGAGAGAGAGAAAAGAGAGAGAGGGGGGGGGCGCACGTATATATCCCTGCATGCTTTGCAGCGGATTCAGACACAAAGTCATTAAAAAGATGACACGCGCAATAATCAGCTGCGCAGCAATCTGCCGCTTTAAACACTGATCCCAGTATCAGCAGCTCTGCAGGTAGAGAGCAGGCTGCTGGGCGCGCGCGGATGGGGCTGCGTGGGGGGGGAGTCACAGGAAAGATGGAGCAGAACCTGTGCCATTTATTTTCAGAGGATTATACCTGGAGTTATCAGCAAACAGGGGGGTGATGAGGCAGATTGCGGACTCACTCTGGGAATGCTTTCCCCCACATCAGGCCAAACCATAACTACCCATGCAGATTTGGGCCAGTTCTGGATGACATCAGATTTTTGGGGGGTTTACCCCCACAGTAAGATCTGAACTAGGATTGCATCGATACCGGTATCGGTACCAATACCTCTCTAAAGTAGTTGTATTCGTAATCGTTAAAGCCGATTGATAACAGGAACCGATCCCAATTTATTACGCACAATGTTTATTTTCACTTGGAATTTTTGTTACATTGTCATTAGGGGTGTAACGATTAATTAATTTTAATGACGATTCGATATCACGGTTTGTGGTTGCGATACAATTCATTTAGAACAATACAATCTGAAACGATTCAGTGACTTGAAATCGCTTCAGTATATCTATCATCAATTATTATCAAAAATTCAACCAGTGTGATTGCCATAAATACCTGGATACTGGACCGTGCAGGAAGTTTCTCAGTAAGAAGAATCTTAGTTTCTTGCAAGGAAATCAAGTATAAAAGGGTATAAAAAATATGGGTATAAACAAAACAAGAAAAAAAATTTATAGCAAATCCATTCATAACTTTTTTTGTTTTATTAAGGTTACCTCTCCAAGTTGAATCAACAGGGCCTAAACCTTTTGTGGCATTATTTTCAATATTTAAAACACATTTTTAAAGTAAAAGTATTTGAGTGCAAACATTATTTCAATAATGTGCTAATTCCACTATTTTCTCAGCATAAAAAACTGCAAAAATAAAATCTTTCGTGCTTCAATTCAAAGTTTTATTTCTCACTATCGATGGACTCGATAAAATATCTTTTATAACGATAAGAGATGGGTAAATATCGATTTTACTACCAACTTGTCGAGGACATATTAATGCTGTTGAATCATAGGAATATAAATCAATATATCGATGCACTAGATGAATCGTTACACCCTTAGTTGTCATTTTTATTAATTTCTTTTTCATTTATTTCTCTATTGTTTGCTGTAAAAAGGACAAATGTTCCAATTCATTGCATTTTTGGTATCGTACTTAATATCAGCAAGTACTCAGATTCAAGTATGGGTATCGTATTGGTTTGGGAAAAAAGTGTTATAGTTGTATCCCTAATCTGAACCCCATGTTCGTGTTTTTCTTCCCGGATGTTCTCTGTCCTGCAGCCTGATGCCTTTTCTGCACCGTCACACCATGAACTGGTCCTACTTCATGCACAGAAAAGCCTCAGACATTCAGTCTTTCCGTTCTGTTTTACATCTGATCAGCTTTCCTGTTAATCTTTGTCTGACTGGCAAAATGAGATGAACCATCTTCTGTATTATATAATCAGATTTAGTAAAGATTAGGCTTTATTCTGTTCTGTACGTTTAACAGGAAACTGTCCTGATGCAGAATCACTGAGTAAAGCTGCTGTTTCACGTCTTCAGGATGACAGTGTTTGCAAGTCATCAAAATAAATTCAGACTAAGTGGATTTTACAGTCCTCAGACTGGACATGGAGGCTCCTACTGGTCTCAGGGAGGAGTCGGTCTAAGGCGGAGAGCTTGATCAGATTCACTGCAGCTGCGGTTCATGTAGTCGGCTTGTCTGCAGTTTTATTTTTGGAAGAATAATGAACTGCTGCTTGTTTTTGACGTTTATTTCACTCGTATCGCTTAAGACTTCAAAATGTTTATTTCAGAAGCCTCATGAGAGCATGTGTAACAATCCTTCATCTGCAAACATACCTCCTTTCAGTGATAAACTATCCAACATTTACCCCTATTAAACTTGATAATTAAACATTATTTCATTAATAATTTAATTCAAGATTTAATTGGAAAGAACACACAGAGATTTTTCCCTTTTCTTTGATCTATCTGTAAAGCCAGAATGTGCAACTTTCTCATCATAACTAAGTTATAAAGCATTATCTTGCTTTAATGGCTACAAATAAAATGTACAAGATGCGAACATTTTACAGCTCAACATACAGACCGCTGTACCCTGGGTTTATGTCAAACAATTTAATTTCTAATTCATTTTTTTAATTATCTGATTGAGCTCAGAGAGAAAATTTGATCTTGATGTTTTTGGGGTTTTTTTGTGATTTGATATAAAGGGAAGAATTGTAATAAATTAGCATGCCATCCTTATTGATTCAATATGAATCAGAACTTTAGTGTCTCTGAGCAAAAATCATTGAATTGAATGAATCACAATGAAACAGTGATCCACATCTGTAACATGCAGGCAGCCTGATCTGCTGCCCCAAAGCTCTGGAATGAGCTGCCTTTGAAAGTGAGGCAGGCAGACTCACTTCCTGTTTTTAAATCTCTCTTAAAACACACTTTTTCTCTTCGGCTTTTAACTGAGTGTGAGATGTTGGCTTTTATTGTTATTATTTATTGTATTTATTTTCTTTTATCTCTTTTATTCTCTTTTAATTTGTTTTTATATGTGTTTTAATTGTGTATACAGCACTTTGGCCAACAGCGTTGATTTTAAAGTGCTCTACAAATACAGTTGAGTTGCTGCAGACCTCCATCATAGATTCATGTGGTCTGGTTCTTACTGCGGGACTCAACCACAGCTGGGTCATCTAGAGTTCCTCCAGGAGAACCTGACTGGATGGAAGAGAACTAATAAGGAGGAGGCAGGGATCTCTGTCTGGTTTCCTGTCGCAGATTTCACAGTTTGTTTCGTTTCATGATGGGACTGGTGATCCAGTTTTTGTGACGTGATTATTTTTGGTGTGGGTTTAGACTGCAGGGTCCAGCTGCATGAGACGCTTATTTAAGGGCCGAAATCATGGAAAGCATGAAGAGGAACTGTACAGATTATGTCTTCATGTCATGTCAACTCAACTCAACTCAACTTTATTTGTAGAGCACTTTAAAATCCACGCCGTTGGCCAAAGTGCTGTATACACAAGTAAAACACATATAAAAACAAATGAAAAGACAATAAAAGAAATAAAAGAAAATAAAAACAATAAAACAATAAAAGCAAACATCTCACACTGAGTTAAAGCCAAAGAGAAAAAGTGTATTTTAATAGAGGATTTAAAAACAGGAAGGGAGTCTGCCTGCCTCATCCAAAGTCCTCATCCTCATCCACAGCAATTAACCCTCCCATGCCTGAACAACAGTGCCACATGTTTTTTGACTTCCATAGACATGTACGGTGAGGCTTTTTTATTTCTTAATCATATTCATTTACATATAATTTACTTTGTATTGTAATTAATATATAATTTATTCAAAATTAGTAATCAAATTATCTTTTCATAATTCTATTATATTTTATTTAAAAAATATGGCTGTATCATTTTTGTTTTTCTGTTTTATAACAAAATAAAGTTTGGTTATTACAATGTATGTATGTGCATATATAAATATTTATTCTACAGTAAGTGACAGTATATTGCATGACTTACTGATGTCCCTTGAAGCAGCAAAATTACCCACCAATCTCTACCCATGATTATACTGGAAAACAGCTTTTCTCTCTGAGTAACAGTTGTATGGGGCAATATAACTTGCAGAATGAGCTCTAAATCAAACTAAAATAAACAAGCAGAAAGAAAACTAAACTGAACTAAAGAGGACCTAAGTTGATGTTGAAGTTTGTTGCTGACAGACTGGAGCCAGCAGGGGGCGCCACCAGCCTGCAGAGCACCCCGTTCTCACAGCAGCCACCAGGTATGGAAACTCATAACAGACTTTAATAAAACCACGTGTAAGTGTAGCATCAAATAAAGATTTAGCTGCTTTTTACAGGACTGTAAATAACAAACTGATATTTTCCCAAAACATTTTGGAATGAAAATAGATGTGAAACCTATCTATCTATCTATCTATCTATCTAT
>JAVQJG010196954.1:0-16703 GCA_036024015.1 Craterocephalus amniculus | reverse complement strand
TTTATTCGCAATTTCGCATTGGACTTGGTGTGTATAGACAAAGACGTCGGTGTTTCACCTCCGAATTATTCGCAATTTCGTGCCGTTTATTCGCATCGGTCCCGGTGTGTAATGGCCTTTAGAGTGCTTTAAGTTAGACATTCATCATGAAGTCATTTAATTCATGTTGAGTTTTGAAAGGTGAAAAATGTGTTGCAGGCCTCACACATTCCCACCAGGTAATAACATGTGAAACAATTAGCATTCCTGATTCCACTCCAGTATCCTCTGAAGTAATTGGCGCTGATGAAATTAAAATCTTTGTTAGGCAGTCATATTCAGGCAGTCTCTGTTCAGCATATTGACCACAATGATTGGAGGGTCAGTGGACTGAAGAGGCTGATTTGATAAATAATAGATGGAGAGTAACCATTCAAAGGTTATTCATTTTCATTCTATGATGAAGTGCTGTTTATTTAATTTCTGACAAAATGGCTCCCCACGTCCCTCCAGTCGAGGCATCATTACCAGACTGAAAGAAAGTGTGGTTGTGGCTTATTAGATAAATGGCACATTAACAACATGCATCTACTCAGATGGTCTAACATACATTACTCTCAGGTATTTGCAGATGAGATTGCACGAATGTAATTAAGCATGTTATACAAGCAACACAACTCAATTACAATCCAGTCACATTCTGAGATTAATTGAACTTGCAGATGAAATTATTCACGTTCTTGATTGTATGAAGAGCCAACTAAAAGTGAGTGGAACATTACTGCTATTCTGAAACACATACTGACATGTGACTAATAACTTTGCAAGAACCATTAACTATGAACTAGTTTTGATTCTTTACTATCGAAACTTCAGGAGTCATTTTAACAGCTACATGATCAGGAATGGCCAGAGGACACATTTGGCAACCTGCAGCACCAAATATGTCCCACCTTTGCAAATTTTCTTAGCTTTGCACAATATAATAATATACTTGATTTGCTTTGATTTTGCTTCATATTCATAGCTGTGAAAAGACAAATAATAATAATATTACTTCTGTTTCACATACTTTTGATGAAGTGTTTTACTAATACTGTACCTTTGCTATTGATTCACCTACTTTGTTGGATCTATAAAATATATCTTATTTCTGACTGAAAACTGTCTGTCTTAATGCAACAACATTAAGAGGCAGCAGCAGAGATGGATGGCAAGCAGACAAGCGCACGTTCATCTGAGCAGAAGACATGGTAAGATGTGAAAAGGTATGATCAAACAATGGTAAATGGCCATGAACTTTGAATTCAGAGATGTTTTCACAGCTGTTATTGAAGAACTTTCCAGTTAAATTAATGTGACTTTCATAGTTTCTCCAATGACATTTGGAAGGAAAGAATAATATCAGCTAAGTTCCTCACCTTTATTTGTTTAATATCTAAGGTAAATTTTTATTAGAAATCCTGCACGGCTGCAGCTGTGGAAAGACAGTTAAAGTAATATTCCTGCATGGAGAATTGTAGTATACTCTGCTCTTTTAAAGTATAATGCCACATTTCATGTAGGCTTGATGAGCCTGTGCCTAGTATTTGTATAAATAGATATGTCTCTATAGCACTGACTGGATTAGTATGCATATAAGTAGAACAGGATAATTTATTATCTAATACTTAGTGTTTTTTACATGTCAGAAAAACTACTTGCACATGCTCATGAAGCGCAACATTTTGAACACTTTTAACCTGATAGAGGTCTTCAAATGAATATACTTATAGTTTGGTACAGATCTAATGGTGTATGATTAAATATGAAAATACAGTTGTGTGTAAATGTTAACAGTGATGAAGGCTGAAAAATGTGATGCGAATGTAAAACTGTGGTTACTGCTGTCGAAATTCTATCAATATTTTGACAATGAAAAAAAGAGGAGATGCAAATGTTTAAAGATTTGTTGACATACATAATTTAGCTAACTATGAATGAATGAATGAATGAATGAATGAATGAATGAATGAATGAATGAATTATTTTAGCCCCCATAATCTAAATGAATAAAGAAACGAAGTGATAAGGGTAAGTAACATGACCAAAAAAAAGAGGAAAGAAAAAAGCCCATCATACTGAAGAAAAAGCATTGAAGCGATATCAAAGGTGAGAAAAAGTTTGAAAGTGTCAAGTTTACAAAGGTCTTTCAGTAACGTTGTGCCTGTAACTGTTTAATTGTGCATGCATTGTGTGCCTATCCAATTGTCCACTTCATTTAATGCAGGTGTTCGGTGTGGGTGAAAGACAGCAGGGGTGTATGACACATGTGCCAAGACAGCTGAGGAGACAAAGTGATACTTACAAAAACTGAAAGACTCAATCCCCAGCTTCCAGTGATCACTGGTCGGTGGATTTTAAATTCATGTAAACAATCTGGAATGGAAGCACAAATAAGACAAAAAAACCTTTCAGTTGTGTCCTCATTATACGACAAAAATTCCACTAACATACAGTATATGTTAATGTTATAAAAGAGTTCATATTGCTTTCATTTAATCAAAAATACAAGGAAATATGGATAAAATATGCAACTGTATTTACCTACAAAACAAATACGACAAAACAAGACAGAAATGGGACCATATCAACAGCTGGTTGAGGGCTGAGTCACACCTAAACTAAAACAGCTTCCCGGGCTTGCAGCTGTCAGCAGTGGGAATTTGTTCTCGACCATGTTTAAAATCTACTTTACTGCTACCTAATAAATCTGTCTTTCAATCTGCAAATTTCATCAGTAAACAAGTTTCATATAAACCAGTTGTTCTATTTAATTATTCTGTCTTTCATCAAGCAGTGACTGATACTTTTACTCCTATCTGTCTCTTAAGCCATAATGAATAGTGGAAAGGAGTTTTAAAGAAACTAGACCCATCAGTGTCGAGTCTCGTACAAATCGAGTCAGAGGAGGACACATCTGGGGATAGTTGTTATAACCTTTGGCTCCTGCTTGATCCCTGATATCTGTGATTTATGACAGATGTTTTATGGCTGGATTTCAAACTTTATGACAATAACTTTTCCTAGTTTTTCTTTGGAGTGTAGTATGTCTGTGTATGCAATCATTTCTCAGCCAAGATGATTCTGGATTTTTACTTTCCAGAACATTTTTTCCAGCAAGACAAATGTTTGTTTAAGAAAAAAAAAGGCAAAAAGAATCAAACTCATATGTGTTCATAATTAGGTGGAGAAAAAAATGTCCTAGTCCGATCATTTAGCTTGAAAAGTGGAAAAATCTCAAAGCTCATTCATGTTCATTTTCTACCATTATCTTGTTTTTCACAATAAGCCAAGATCTCATTACCAGCTGATTTATACAATTAGCCTGACTCAACGCTACCAATTAAACAAGGCCTAGGGTTTTCTTAGGTCACGCTTAACTGATCTGACACTAATTTACAATATGGCAACTCGGTTTTCTATTGCCAAGGCCAATAAGCCACCACCAACAAGACTGGGTAAATATACAGTGTTGTTGTCAGAGCAGAGAAGAGTCTGCAGCGTGGGAGGCTGGAGGGCTGACAGAGGGAGACGGGTCTGAATGTGGCAGCCTTGAGGCTGGACGTGACAATGGGAAAGAGTCACCTTGGTGACCCTTCCTGAATGGAAAGCTGCTACATACAGCTATATCTTCCTGCCACCACGAAAAAAGAAAAAGAAATCCTCGAAGAAAGTGTCTTTACATGTTCTAACAAGGTGTTTTTCACCATATGAGATTTTTTCAAAATTTCTTTTTGATGGCAAAAGACAAAAATCACATCCTCTGCAGTTATAGGTGAGCTTATTTAGATATGCAAGGAATTCAGAAAAAAACTGCTCCAAGAAAGGAGCAACATTACAGTCAAAATATGAATAGATTAAAGTCAAGTCCTGCCTTTCAACACTGTTTCACTGTTGTTTTGAACTGTGCTCCAGATGTAACCACCCACTCCTGTATTCACACATGCAGACACACACACACACACACACACACAATTAATTTATATTAGAAGCTGTTCAGTCTATATCAACAGCCCCTGCCTGCTGGATAAACCACATTACATTAAAGTAATTCAATAAACGCTTTGTCCAAATAAATAAGAGCTACATAATTACAGAGTATTATTATCAACAAACCTTTGAATTAATAATTTGATGGTAATTGAGAACAATGAAGTCCATAAAACATGCTGAGATGTATTCTTTACTCCCTGCTTTTTTACGTTAATCATTTGTGTGAGAGCAGAAATATAACAAAAGAATTTATAATTACAAACAACGAGGGAAGACCAATTATTTTTTTAATGAAAGAAAAGTAAGAATCAGTGGTGGAAAAAGCAATTGTTAACGGGCCGAGCAGCATTTAGGAGCCTTTCTTCATATCATGAGACACACCAAAAGGCAAGAAACATTAATCAGGTATTCTTTATGATCAACTACAAGATCAGCACTATCCCAGTTAACCCTGCGTGTAGATAGTCATATTTACACCGTAAAGTGATGTTTTTAAAAGGTTTTTTTGATGAGTACAATTGATAAAACAAGCTTATTAAATTGTTTCCATAGTCAGTAATAAGGGTTTCTCCTCAGTCCAATGAAGGAAACAATGAACTTAGAACTGGAGTTACAGCCATCAACTACAGCTACAGAGTTCCAGGTAACAAGTATGTGAGGCATGACAATGCAAAGCCACTAAACTGTATGCTGGCCGGGTCTGACCAAAATTTCAGATGAGCATGTCTTTGAAATAATTAGGCAATTGTTTTTCTTTTATTTCCTTTATTCTTTGCTACACTGAGAGAGACCAACATTCTAGCTTGCCTTTGGTTATTGTTTGTCATCATGTTGTTACTATCAGTTTTAGAGGCCTTTATGCAAAATATTTCGAATGTGAATGTGCTTTTGTAGCGACAAAATTAGCTGTGTCCACACCCGCAGCTTACATGAAAAATTAGTG
This sequence comes from Craterocephalus amniculus, assembly GCA_036024015.1. Taxonomy (NCBI): domain Eukaryota; kingdom Metazoa; phylum Chordata; class Actinopteri; order Atheriniformes; family Atherinidae; genus Craterocephalus; species Craterocephalus amniculus. The sequence continues at coordinate 11,746 of JAVQJG010196954.1, read as the reverse complement.
CATGTTGTGTTCCCATCAATGCCAGTTGTAGCCAGAGCCAATACTGTGCATACCCAGGACCAGTAGAGAATCATTCAACATGCTAGTGAATGCTTAATGTATTCAAATGCCAGATGTTAGAATGGGGGTTGTGGTAGTTTTTTGGGGGTCGTTATGTTGTTGGTTTGTTGTTTTTTCTTTTTGTTGTTGTTGTTTTTATTTCTTGGCCAATTTAAAATGGGTATAATAAAAATGGGTAAAATGGATATTTATAATGCCTCACTATGGGAACAAAGAAATGCAAAGTAAACTACTCTCCATTTGTGTTGAAATTATCTCACTGCCCTGAAAATACTGGGGGTTTAGCTCTCAGGTACCAAAATCCAAACAGACTGATGCAGTTCACATCAAAGAGACGGAGACAGAGAGCTCACAGCCACCTGTGGCATTTCTGTCAAAGAGTGGCCTTTTCCCTTGCTTTGGCTGCATAGCTTCCACCATCACACACACAAACAAATACACACATTCACACAGAAGGAATACTTGGAAATGCAAAAATACAACCATGGTCAAATTGCCATGACGGCTCTCATGCGTGAAAATAAAACCATCATTTACACCACTGAAATGAGTTTAAAGTACTAACAGTTCTGCACATTCTAGTCTTTCAGTATCTTATCTCCTGCTTTCCCTGATCCATTCTGATTAAAACATCCAGACATTTTCGCCCAATGCTTGTCATAAGTCCAATGCACGCCATCACTCAGGATCCAAAGCTGTATTCAATCTACAGATTTAACCAGTTATGTATCTTTATTGTACATGTAGGAAATCCTTTATGCCTGCTGGGATTGCCATCTGAGCTCTAACATCTTGTGCAGGAAGCAAAGGAAAGATGTTTTATTAGCAGGGGTTTGGAAAGATTCACTTTTAGATCAACTGAACCTTCAAACTTCAAGCATGTATTTATGTAGAGCGTGGGCTCTGCTTGATTTGATTTTCCCTGTCCATAACAGACAGCTGTGTTTTTCAGCCATCATGTGACAGTGGCTCGGCATCAATAGACGTCAACACAGCACAGAGGACACCAATCACTGTCTGTTCTGGCCAAATTTCAGGTTGCACGTTATATGTAGTGGAGTTAGATGACCTTAATTAAATACACAGCATTTTTACTATTCCCACACAGCAGATGCCCAGTAAATGTCTAGATGATGTGCCTGCGGTATACAAGTGCCGTTGTCATATGTGGAAATGTATGAGCAAGCTTAAACTTCTACTTTATCCTGATCTGCAGCATGTTAAAAAAGACACCCCCATCCCACTACTCAGCTCCAAATCCTCACTCTCCGCATGCATCCAAACATGCTAAAGTAGGAATTCTGCAGAGTTGGTTATTTTGACAATAGAGGTAATCTATGCCATCAGCAGGCTGCTCCGGTATGGTTATCTCTGCAGAAGCAGCAGCTACTCAGTCAGGCTGGGGGCTGCATGGGGGAGTTTGGGATGCAATGAGGTGAGGCTATAACAGTGTTCCGAGGGGAAATGCGGCTGTGGGGGTTGAGGACTTAGAGGTGAAGTGCAAAACAGTCTGGCAGAAAAAAAAAGCCTGATATTGTAATTGAACATGTGAGATTTTTCCGTTAAATATCCAGTTCCGTGAAGTCAATTCTTTCTGTGGTAGCATCATCTGTGAAATATGAAACGACAGCTTCCATGCAGTGAGTAATCACTGTTGCCAGGAGTGAGCAGACATTTCTTGTCAGGAAATAGCCGGAGTTCAGGTAAACTGTGGACAGAGAAAATGTGTTCCCTCCCTGTAGGGTCGATGCACACAGCCCCCTCTCCGAATAAAACGTCCAGCTGAATGTTGTCAGAAAAGACAAGCTGTATTTCTACAGGAGATCTACCGTATCATTGAGTTATTTGGTGTTGGAAATATGGTCAGTCACATGCAAACAGCTGTTTCATGCTCCAGCACACTGTTAACTGTCACAGCCGTACAAATCTCTCTCTCTCCTCCGCTTTTTTTAACGTTACCCTCTGTCTCTTCCGCGCTGCCTTTTTTTTCCATCTGTCCCTGATCTTGTCCTGACGCTGAAATACATTAGACCAGACACTTACAAAATGCCTTGCACCAGCGTGTCAAGAACAACTACAGCGGTGTCATTCCAGTTAAAATATCTTTGTCGCCAGTGAAACAGTGACCGGCGTTTTTGGCAGAGCCGACGTGCAATAATGTCAAATAAAATAGCAGAAAGCCTCACTCTTTGTGCAGCAACTATTCTGAAACAGATACAGTGCAGCGGCTGAACAAGGCTTTCATGTGCTGCTTGGCAAATACATTATCTGTCATTTCCTCTGTGTCAAATAACAGGGTTAAAAGTCTATTTACTGAGCAACTGGGTTGAGGCAGGGTGAAAGGGGGAGAAGCGACCACCAGACAGAATGTTTTCCTCCACGGTGGATGGCTTTCAGTCCCTGGTGTTCCTAACAAGCACCAAGCAACATATCGGTTCTTTTATCTCTTCTCATATATTCTTTACTCCAAGAACTGAAGACAGAAAACAGAGAATGCACTTGTTTTATTATTATTTTTTTGCACACTGAGGAGGGCTCTTTTCTTAACTTCCCAGACACACACACACACGCACATTTCCTTTTTTCCTTGCTTTTCTTTGTGTCTCTCTCATTCGGAGTGGGGATTTCTGTTTGTGTATATATCTTGGGGGGGCAGGGGTATGAAAACAAGTCTCTCCCTCTCTTCCCAGGTAATGTGTTTATTTTCCCGGACCCATCTTCTAGTTTACTGCGTGGTGGCGTTTCTCCCCTCTTATCGCCTGGCCCTCGTGGGGCACTTTAGCCCCTCAAATCCTGTTCACCACATACTGGTTTTAGAATCTGTGAAATGAGTGCTAGAGAAGCGTGGCCACAATGTCTGCCTGTGTTGCTACTGGACTCAAATGGGCTCGGAGCTTTTTTTTTCTTTTTTTTTTGTCCAGGGAGATGCATAAATGGAAGTTTTTAACACCTCAAAGGAGGCTGGGCCTTTGTGGAGCCACACTAGAGAAGCCTGTCAGTCTCCCGAGGAGGCAGACACACTGAGTGCTGCAGGACAAAGAGCTGGAGGAGAGGAATCAGCAGGGGCATCACTCTGCTTCGGGCACCAGGCAGACACACACAAACATACACACACACACACCTCCATATAGCCTGAAATTACATACAGTGCATTGTGCACACAAACAATTACAAGGGATGGAATGAGGTGTTCCTAACTGCCTCCAAACAAGATGATGAAAAAAAGCGGTTTTGATGCATATGTAATAGTTGTTGTTTCAGATTTTAAATCTGATAAATGGACTGACTAAATTCGGCTCACATTTGCAATGCAACATTGTTACAGATGGAAAAATCTGCCACAGGCAATAGCCATATAATGAGAAGGCATGAACACAGATTTCCAGTAGGTAAGAATCAACATACAGTGCTAACTGTAAATAGGCTTATATGTGATTGTTCAAACACACACTATCAGCACAGCACTATTTCCTTCTTATTGATTTCAGCTCCACTGTTCGAAAATAATTCCCTCATTTCCATCCCAATTTCCTTATTGAAATTCTTTGTTTATTTTTTTGTTGTTGTTTTGTTTAGTTTTTTTTAACTCCTGAATACAGCCCAACAGCTGGCATTTACAATCAGTCTTTATGTTTTTTAGTAGCATTTACATGCAAATATGTCTGCCATGTACAAAGGACTTGCAACTTCTGTCTGAAGCAACATAATCAACCTGCAATTGTCTCCTGGCTCTGAGTGGTTTCCAGTGACAAGGCCTAAGCCAAAAGCATCTGTATTCAAATGATTCCCTATTTCAGGCACAGTTTAGTGTGGATCTTTTCTAACGCTAGAGCACTAAAAAAAAAAAAAAGAAGAAAAAAAATCAATCACATGGTGAATTAAACCAGAAAGAAAACAACTGATCCATAAATGATTAGGTTACAACAAGGCATTGGAGTCCAAAAATCATTCAACGTTTTCCTCGTTTGTAGGGGAAGCAGGGACGCACAATTTCAAAGTGGTCTTTTCCCCCCAATGGCCTGTTTTTCAGTTGCACTCTTGAATGGAAAGAATTTGATGCAGATGAAAAATAATTGCTTCAGTTGCCTGCTCAATACAGCGCAGGCAGATACAGTGAGCTTAGGTGATGGTGGGGGAAATCTTAATGTCTTACAGTAAGTGCAAAGCAGTGAAGAAAAGTTAAGACCATAATGGAAAATTCTTCTGTACAGCACCATACACAGTAAAGACTGAAAACTAAAAACAGAAATCTAAAAAGAAATTCAGCCTTCAATCTTTCTTAGTGGAAAACTAAACCAAATGAATGACTGGCATAAAACAGTGGCGACATTTACTCGAGGAAAAACAATTATTGAAAAGTTTTAGACGGATTTAATGGCGGTATAAACAAAAACAGAACAAAGCCTGTAGGTGCATGTGGCCATGGCGTAAATCTGATCATGATGGGGGCATATGCTCCGCTCCAGCACTTATGCTCCTGTGCAGCCATTTCGACCATTAACAATATAACCTCTGTGTTTGCTTTTTATTTACAGAGGTCATTTGTCTCTTTTTGAAACCCACAATTAATAGCAGCGTTTGCAAATGCAAATGAATCCATTTAGGAGGAGGGAAAATGATCAGTTTGAGAATATTTCTGCCTGCTTAATCTTCTAAAGAGGGAAATGATTTAAAAGGAGGACACAAATCTCCAGTGACATGTGGGGCACTTTCCTCTCTCCCTCGTTTCCCGTTCTCCCTTTCTCATCTCACTCATGTATCCCTCTGGCCCCCCATCCCCATTTCTTTCTCCTCCTAATTTACCCCTACCCCCCACCCCAACCCTGTTGTCCTGAAGGGGCGGAAGGTTCAGGAGTAAGGGACAAGGAGCTGAGGGCAAGGCTGTACTTTGCTTGCCCCCTCTTAGGAAACAAATGTAGTGTTTAAGCCACTGATCACTGGTCTAATTGAGTTTAACACTCCTTTTCTGGATTAAAAAAGGGCCTTTGAAATGAAAGGTCAAATTACCTCTACAGTCAGGCAATAAATAAGTCAAACAAGGTAAGAGGTTCTTGCCAGCGTATGTTAGTGGCAAATTTAATTAGCAGAAAAACAGAAAGCTCTTCCACTTCTATACTGTACTGAAAAAAAACATGCAGTGCTGCTGTCCCGGTTGTGCAGCAAAGGAATGAAACATATAAACCATAACTTATCAATTATCCTCATCATTTAAAGTTAAGTTGTTCAGAAGATACAATAAGTTATTCTGTATGCGCGAATGCAAAAACACTTTAAAATTCAGCATGTCAAGCTTTTATCTTATCATATTAAATGTTCACAGTAATTATGTAGATAATCAAATAGGACGGGTAAGAAGTTGAACAATGGACAAAGTTGCTGGCCATTAGTTTTTGCCATCATTGGGCAGGATTTTTCTCCATTATGTAAGATAGCCTATAGGTCTATTGTCTATTGACTGCAGTACAAAGAGAGGAAACAGGCATAAAGTAAGGCTGCAGTCTGGAGTAGAGGCACAGAAGGTGGCCAAGCAGGGCACAGAACAAGGGAACGAGAGAGTGCTCTACACCCAACATGCTACAATGTGCCCTTTGTGACATAATTCACTATGCACAGCAGATTGTGGAAAATACTTCAAAATTTACTGGTTTGCATATCCAGCAATAACAACTGACATCACAACCAGTGCCATATATTCCATGTTTTTGGACATACTTCACATTTAGTGGAGAAGGAGGGGGGTAAGAAAAACGTTTTTAAGCAGTTATTATATTCCCATCATGTCCTGGGAGCCCATTACGGCATGGCACAAGCAACGGTAAAACTGAGAAACTCAGCAAGCTGAGGCTGCAGGCGGAAGCTGAGGAAGGCTAAAACCCTGCTGCACGCTGTTTAATGCAAAAAGATGCAGTTAAATCAAATTTCAACAACAGATAATGTGCGTTCAAATTCTGCTTGTCTTTAAGATCTTTTTTTTTTGTTCAATTATTTAGTTTGCTTCTGTGTGCAACCCTATGTGTCGAGCCAAGAACATCCAGGTGTCTTTGCGGAGCTACTGAAAAAGACTAAGACAGGAGTAAATGCAGAGAAAAGTGTCCTGTAAGCAGCTGTCAAGACAGTATTAACATGAATCTGGTGTTAACAGCACAACAGGTGGGTCACATGAAAAATTTTCTCTTTTCACTGTTGAACACATGCTTCTCATTATTCTATAAGAAAAACTGCAACGCTTCAAGCAGAATAGCTGCTGCTGGCCACAAACTAGTTTTCAAGTATATTTCTGAGAATATACATTGACACTGGATATATTTAGAACATTCCAGGAGGGAGAAAAGATGAAAATCTTTTTAAATCTATTTGAAGATTAAATTGCACATCCAGCCATGAAGTAAGTGCTGCACAGTAAGTCCGGATTTTTTTTCTACTTAACACACCAGATTTCAAATGAATGAAGTAAATAGAATTGAATCAACCTTGCAGAGCACTTCTCACAGCCTTTAGAAATGTCACTTAATATGTACAGTCAATTAAACTTAATAACATGCTTACATTCGCTGAGAAATGTGACTTTCATTCAGATTTAAAATAAAATCCACTGCTACAACTGGAATTTCCCAATAGTTAAAAATAGCATAGTAGCACAGCTACAGTATGAACAGAGTGTTTGCATGTGTCGGGTGTTTGTATGAATGCACATGCTTATGTCGATGTGTAATGTGTGAATGCAAGTCAAAGTGTGTCTATGTCACAACAGACAACAGCCGCCATTCTATAAATGTGCTTTTGGGCCGAATGTGGCCTAACAGTAAAATGTTGAAAATGGAAAAAATATTACCCTTCTGTTCCTTGAATAGCAGAGAGATAAGCACCCGTTAGCAATGAAGCCAGAAGAGTTTAAGCTTATTATGTATACCTCTCAGAGCGCAGAAGCATGTACTGTAGAAATCAAAGGGAGTAATAGGCAGGTAAGCTAGTGTCATTTTAAGGAGGAAGTCAGTTGTGAAATTGTAAAATCGCGAGGCCCTACTGACAATCCCCTGCCCTCACAGCACTTCCATAATGATTTCTAATGGCAGTGGCTATCATAGATCTGGAAAAGTTAGAGGTTTGTGAGGTGAAAAGAAAGAAAATCCAATGCTAATCTCCTCATTGACACAGGCTAATAATACGAAGATGACTATTTATCTCTTTGATTAAACAGCACATTCTCTGAAGTTCACAAGAATGTGTGATTCTTTGCGAGTGCTCTAAGCTTTCTAAAGCAGAGCAGGCTTTGCAGAACATTCCTCATGGTTTCATGTTAAATTGGCTGTGAAAATCCACTCTTATATGCTGGCCCAAAACCATAAAAGAGGTCACCTTCACTTTTTTTTTTCCTATTCTCCAGCAGCATTAGAAATAGAAGGGACGCTCATCAAATTTGTGTTTTTTTTTTCACTTCCAGTGCACGTACGCTCAGAGAAGAACATCAGATGTGCAGTTGTAGCTTCATGTTCATTTGCAGAATTTTTTTTGCCTAACAGATTAAGCTGTAAAGCTCCTCTGCCGAGAACTGTTGTAAAGATGATATCATAACATGGTTGATCCGAGGCAGCCCGGACTCTGCGGTGCTCTCATGTTCTACAGAGATGCACACAGACGAAACACCCACAGGCTAATACGTAGTGTGTTTTTCTTCCCTGAATATTCACCCATGTTTCCATATCATCTGCAGGTCTCCTAATCACAGTCACTTCCCCTTTAATCACAGGGCTCTAATTAGGTCCTAATAAACCATTTTGCCATCCTCTTGGAGTGCCTTAGTGTCACTCACACATCAAACCATGAAATACTGTATTAAGGGGTTGTCAACCTCAAAGGAAAGCTCTTCCAGCAACAGCGATATGGATACTTCAGGCACACCCTCTTTCACTAATTGAAATTATCGAAAGCTCTGCTTACATGTGACACTTGGCCACGTCTTAAACCATGTCCTGAAGTACAGCAGTCAAAGCACAACAGTTTCGCCAGCGCTGAGGCTCTACTGGTCTCTCTGATGTTGGGATAATCGTTCAAACCTGAACGGATATGGCACAGGGCCTCATGCTGCTCCTTCTGCCAAGAGAAGAAAAAGAAATGTTCTCACTCGCACTTCTCTACTGTTTCTTCTATTCTAATTCGGTCCAGCGTGAGCTTTAGGGAAAGCCTCAATGATTCCACGTTCATCTTGGAGAAGCAGTGTTGGGGATGATGATCGCTGACCACAAGTTGATAATGATGACTGTTTAATTAGAAGCCTTTCGTTGGCCTAGCCGTAAGCCAAACTTCTCCACCCTACAGATGGTAACCAATAAATTTAGCCTTGCTGAGGACGAAGAGCAACGTTGTACCTCCCCCAGTGTACCCTTAACCCTGCCCCCTAACCAAGAATACAAAGCTTTTCCCTTCACTGAAAACACAACCATAGCAGGCTGCATAAGGAAACGACTGAAGTCCTGCTATGTCTTGTTTCCGAAGCTTCTGTGTATTTTTTAACTTGACAAACAGCAATTTATTAGTTAAACACTATAATCATGACATGTATAGTGTTAAGAAAATAAAATATGTTATTGTTCAGAGAGGATATCATGAGCTTGTTAAATGATAAAGTCTGATATAGTGCACTTACTGAAGTCTGAATAAAGAAATATCCTGGATCAGATCTGTTCGAAAAGTGATTCAACTTTAATGTCTTTTGTCAAACCTTTCACGTAAATCAGCACTTTTTTCTTCTGCAAGTTCGCCAACAGCTGGACACATAGAAGCAATCTTACAACCAGTTTGGCAGAGCTAAAAATAGGGATAAAAACTTTGGTTTCCAACGTAGGAGTCATTTGCCTGACTTCCACAGAAGTTTACATTGTAGAAACGTAACATGCGTATCAGAATATAACTTTTTCCCCAACCACAGATAAGTGCAATGATCTTTGATAAAAATGAAATTGCTCTAAAAAAAGGCCTACACACACAGAGGCTGGATGGCTGATAGTGTAATAAGTTCACACCTGGTTACAAAACAGGAATCCCACTTGAGAGGATTACTATTGTATGTGTTGTTGGGCTCGTGAAGAAGTTATTATTGCCACTTTCCATTGTCTAGCTTTTAACAGCAAACTACCTTGTTAGGGCAGGAAAACTAGTCATTTTCTGTAAAAAGAACAGACTTAACTGAAAGAAAATTACAAGTCTGGATACACCGACCCATTGACTTTGAATGAAGTATGTGTATCCAAACTTTTGACTGGCACTGTCTTTGGCCTGAATTCTACTCTGAGGACTGGTCCGGCGAAAAAACTCTGAAGGCACTGCTATTTCTACGTAGTTGAGATGTCTGAATAAAACTCGCATCTTTTTCAGATCTGTCCGTTTTCCTCATCGGTGCTTCATCCATAGCATCATCTCATTGTCCCCTACGCAGTTCTGCAGACATTACACACCATCTTTTCTTCATCCTGTCTGAAAAAAAAGGTCTAGCTGTTCCTCCCATCTTTCTCTTTTCTCACAGACCTGTCAATCATGCTCAGACATGCCTCCTCCCAGATGTTTCTATACGCGTAATGCCTGGCAGAAACACCATTCTGTGTTTTGTGTGTGCGTATATTGTATGTGGGCGGTTGGCGTGTGCCAGAGTGGCTATCCCTTCAGACTGTCAAAGAGGCTCATGGGAAATTTACAACATGAGCCAAACCACAGGCTCTCTCTGTCATTTCAGCAAAATTTGTTTTTTAGGCCCATTCAAGGAAGAGATCATCACAGAAGCTACTTTCTCTGAGTTTAGTCTTCAAGCTTTGAGTCGCTGCGCTTACTGTAGCTCACACTGCGTAGAAAAGTGCAGCTGAGTCAATCAGAGCTCTATTAGTGTAATTCAAGACCAAGCTAAATCTTTCCACAGTCTCCAAAAGTTTTTTCTAAAATGTAAAAGTTAATTCATGCATTCTCAAAAATCAAAAGGGGGACTGTTCAAATTTGCTCTAACCTTAAAATTCCCATTTTACAGCATCAGTATCTCCTGTTTATCTGATGGTACAGAGTGATTAAAGAAAGTGGCTGCAGTTATTTCATTACAAATTAATTCACTGTTGCATATGTTATAAACAAGAACTATAACAATCCTTTTTACAAACTTTCTCCATGTAACAATTGTGATTCCAACCAAAAATCTATTGCTTAAACTGAAGAAAAACGAGTCTGAGCTGGTTGCTCAAAATCAGATGGATCACATACGACGTGAAGACAAACATTATTTGTGCAGATGTGGTTCTTGGAGTGTGCTCTTAGCTCATCTTGTCACTAACGGGCCCAAAAACACTCTCATCCCCATCCCTTTACTCCGTATGTGCATGTGAAAGGATAACAAAGACGGAGACAGGGAAGAGGGACAGAAAAACAGACACCAGGAGAAAGCTTGTGGTTTTGTGTGCTGAAGCCATTTACTCTTAATGCATGTTAAGAGCACGGCTTTGCATCGGATGCCAGTCAATGTATGAAGAAATTATTCAGCAAAGAAACAAAAGGAGAAGAAAAAGCTACGGTTAACTTCATCAGAACCTTTGCCATAAGACCATTACATCTATCCCCGCACCCACCCTCTTTGTCATTTTGATTTATTTTTGGCATTGCGCGCTAGCATTTTCCACAGGAAAAATGGTTGAGATTCGGATTTCTGGCCTAATACCGCCTCTCTTTTCCATAACTTACTCGCCTGGTTTAGATGTCACAGTAGCTGTTCCATGATGGAAGTTGCTGATCAGCACTCGTTTCCATGAAGGGGGGAGAACACACACTGCCTCTCTGGAGAGATTAAAACTTGGTAGTAAAGACAAAGTATAGGTTGCCTCCCGGCCTGTTTAGTGCAGAAAAATCAATAAGTGTCTTGGGTCATTTTCAGTCTTATGTATTAAGATAATTAAAGCTTTGTCGAGTCGTTGCTGTATCACACTTTCCGATCTTTCTCAGCCAACATCCTGCATCGTGGATCAAGCTGAAGAGAAAACTGATCATGATGGTTACTTAACCGGGGCCAAAGACAATGCACCGTGTGCTTTTAGGTCACATTCCTCTATCATTCATGTGTGCACAAATACATTCTGCGGATGAGCACATGTGAAAGTATTCACACATAAACTAAGTGACTGATCTGATTTGAGAGCAGCCGTGTGCCAACGAAACGGCTTCTAGCATCCTGAACGCTGGACTTCGCAGTAATGAAGCCAAATTGGACGGCTAAGTCCAGCCTACGGAGCATATTTTACATCTCGCGTCAGATCAAGCTGGCAGATGCCAAGCCGGCTGTTAACCTCCACCAATTGGATAATGTCTAATTGTTCAGCTTTAACAGACCATGGAGACCTAACTGGCATACAAGAGGAACTGCAGCCTTCTATGACTAGGAGATAAACGCTGCAAAAGCCCCGATCAGTAATATTCTAACACAATTATTTTAACCCTCAAACTCATGCTGATCCCGAAATATTGTGGTAATTCATGCTGCCCTGGGATTACTCCAAAACAAATAAGAAATTCAAGCGTGCAATGTGTTCCATGACATAATTGGGCTGCTTCTCCCTTATTAGAGGAAGATTTTTAGGCCAGTTTTTCACATTTATTTACAAAAAAAAAAAAAGGGGGGGGGGGGCCGTGTGTCCCAGCTGCCCATGTTGGCGCAAGTTCT